>PVKS010006496.1:0-78077 GCA_004027875.1 Aplodontia rufa
TGTCATTCCTCCACAAACTATCCATTCAATGCATGAGCTCTTCTGGGGGAAAATGCAAAAGGTAAAATTCAAGGTGGATATCCATGATCTGGTTTTTCCCCTCAATAACAAAGTTTATATCCACTGATTGATAATGTTTTGATAATGTTTCTCCCTCAACTGTATTTCTATATTCTAATAAAAAAAATAAATAAATAAAGAGAGAATGAATTTTATTTAGTTTTTCTTGTGGCCTTTGTTGCTCCGACACTTCACTGTGTACTTGGTGCTTGGGTTCAAACTTGCATCCTCACACATGCCAGGAAAACGCCATAACTGCTGAGCCACCACTCCAGCCCCATGGTCCCAAATTTTTAACCAAATAACAACGGTGGGTTCTTGATGGTAATCTGCTCCCCTTAATTTGGTAACTGAGTGTACAACTCCAGGAAGATGTAAGTATAGAAATATACTGTTTTAAGATGTTTGAAATAAGAGAATATGCTTTATCAAGTGTATATCTGATTTATTAAAATTGTAAGAGTTTCATAATGATTCTAAATATATTGCATGTTAGATTAATACATTCAAAATATTAGGTGTTTGAAAAATTTGAGAGAATCAGTTTATTAAATTGGTAATTATGGTTTGAAATGTCTAAGAAATCCTAGTGAATAAAGTTTCTAAATAGTGTTAATGATCAAGGGATTTAATCCATCAAGTTTATAAGCTAATTGAGCATTAATTAAATAACAAATGAAGTGTTTAAAATTATAATACGAAATTATTAGATTTGCAAATATAGTAACAAGATTTGTGAGTTCAAAGTAAAGGCTTATAAAGCTAGGCTATGAAATTTATATCTTTCATCAGTTGAATATTAACACAAACATAAGGAACTATAAATATTATCTTCTGTGCAAAAAGAAATCACAGCACCTTTTGGACACTAAAAACTCAATTATCATTATTAAACACTAAAGAGCAGAGCAGCTTTAAGGGAGCTAAATCACAACAGCTACCACTTCTCACAGCCGCATGTCGGTTCTGTGATACTGCCGAGTACGTTCGTGTGTTCATTTTTGAAGATAAGAAATAATATAACTAATGGGGGCTGGAGCAGCAGCTCAGTGGTTACTGCGCTTACCTGGCATACGTGAGGACACCGGTTCGAACCTCAGCACCACGTACACAACAACAAAGTGTCGGAGCAACAAAAGCCACATGAAAAACTAAATAAAATCAATTCTCTCTCTCTCTCTCTCTCCCTCTCTCTCTCTCTCATTGTCTCTCTCACACACAGTACCTCTCTCTTTAAAAAAAAGAAAAGAAAAGTAAAAAGCTACAAGTATCTGGGGTGTGACTTGATTGTAGCTTACCTGGCTGGAAGGCCATGCCCAGTAGAGCAATAAAAGGGGTGGGGGAAGGGGCAAAGACAATGAAATCTGGGGAATAACCACTACATTCCCCTGGGATGGTTACTTGAAGGTCATTTCTATTAAGAAGATTAAAAATGGGGCTGGAGCAGTGGCTTGGCGGTTATAGCTTGCCCAGCACGAACGAGTACACAGGTTCAAACCCCAGCAATCCACGTACGCAACTAAGTGTCAGAGCAATGAAAGCCATGTGAAAAACTCAATTGAAATTGATTCTCTCCCTCTCTCTCTCTTTCACTGTCCTTCTCTCTCTCTCTCTCTCTCTCTCTTTAAAGAAGATTGAAAATTCATATTGGTCTATAAATTGACTTAAAATGAAAATACAATAGATGCTGGCTTGGGACTTGAATCAACTGAAAAAACAAAAACAAAAATCTTGTTAATAGCATCAAAGGGTCATCCCCACCCCCCATTGATTATGAAGTCAAGGTCCTGCATGGGCGATGTTCATGGAAGTAAGTATTGTACAATTAAAGTCCCAAGCCACCATTTATCCTTATCTGTCTTCATCCTGTTTTCTTTTGGTAACAAAGCAGTATGCCTCAATTTATTCCTGAAGAAAATTATATGTATTTTCACCATTTCCAACCATTTTATTAAAATGGGTCAGTTAACGTTCTTAGCTCCAGATTGAAAGCTTAAGCGTTGTTGAATGACATCCAACATCACACCATCAACTTAGTCCCATGGTGACACTTCTGCTGCTAACAATGTGCACAGAGACTGGCACGTATATTGTTAGTAATATAGGCCACAGAGTTCCTTCCCAAGCTGCCGTTGGAACAATGCCACTCAGTTGGTGAAAGCTGGATGCCTGCTGCCTCTGTCCCAGGCTTGCCAGTGTCTATTCCATAGAGGTTTTTCTTCTTACAGTTACTGGGTTCCAGCTCCTACAGGGGCCAGTATATCCTGGAGGCAGAGCTTCCACCCTGATCTGACGACCTGCCTTCCAGGGAAGCATGAGGGAGTTTCCATCAGTGTCAGCTTCTGGGGGGGAAGATGATCTCTGCTCATAAGATAGAGGATTCCAGATGTTAGAGTCATTTGCATTTGCTTTGTTCTGCTAGAGTCTCCTGTGTATGATCGTCTTCTCAAAAGGATCTACAAGAGTTTTTCTTCTTTTGTGTATGTTTGTGTGTGCGTGCACTCGCACGCCCATGTGCTAGGCATTGAACCCAGGGCCTTGCACTTGCTAAGCACACACTACACTGCTGAGCTACACCGCCAGCCCTTTGGTTTGTTTGTGTGTTTTCAGAAAGAGGGATAGTGAGAGGAAATAGAGAATTTTTATTTATTTTTCCATCTGGCCTTTGTTTCTCCGACATTCAGTTGTGTACATGGTGCTGGGGTTCGAACTTGGGTCCTTGCGCATGCCAGGCAAGCACACTCCAGCCCACCCCCAGCCCTATGTACCTAAATTTCATGAGAAAAGAAGGCACTAGAGCTCAAGAGCTAAGCATCAGTCACAACTGTCAGCGATCCCTCTCAATTTGGACTTCTTTGAGGAAGTTGGTTCCCATATTAATAATAACATTTGTATTCATTTTCTGTTCTGTTAGTAAGACAAAAATGTATTGCCTTTATTAATGCTAAGCCCATAGACTTTATACAAAGTAGTTGCCACTATTATCTCGCCATTCCTATAAACATTTATCTTGGAAAGATTAAATTCAACTCAGCAAATGTTTATTCAGTGTATAATAAATGCAAGGCCTTCTGCTAGGCACTGGGGGATGACAAATTTGTCTTAAATTGTCACTGGGATGACTCTTCAGTTTTTATTTTAATTCCAACATCATAGAAGAATTGGGTATTAACTATTCACGATCTACTCTTATATTTCACTGTCAATTTTCCATTATTTTCAATTCTATGGAAGAGCTCCAAAATCTCCACAACGCATTTTGAGAGGTTAATCTTTGCTACAGTCTCTCTTTTGTTCATATTATGAATATCGTTTAGGAATCCGAGGCAATATATATTTGAACTGAAAATGCAACTGTTAAAGATGTTAATTATTCATGTTATTTCTATTGTTATTGTGACAAAGGAGTTGGAAATTTGCAAAGGTACGCCTGTGTTTGAGAGGGTATGCTGTTTATTCTTGCTTTGGTGTGAACATGGTATTTAGTATGCATTAACAGCAGAGGAGACTTACGAGAGAACATCTATCAGAATTCAGTTTCAATGCTGGAACTTGGCACAATCTATATACTATTTGAACTGGATTAAAAAGTAAAGGTCAAGACTCGTCTTTGAATTGAGTTTTAAATTAACTCACATTGCCTTCTTTGTAAACTATTGCAGTTTTCCCAAGTCTATAAAGGTTTCCATGTGATGCTTCAATCTATTCATTTCTCTCTCTAATACCAAGTCTTCATCATTCTTAATCACAGGGGCAATGAGATCATACTTTTCGCTTATTTTTCTAATATGGGTCTATAGCTGGGGTTAAGTTAATAGTAGCTACTAACTTAACTGAGTCAAAGCCTCAATCTCTACAGGAAGATAAGCCTAGGTTTAAGCCCACTGGCCATGTAATCTTAGGCAATGTCATTACCTGTCTTAGCTTCTATCTCAAAAAGGAATAATCGAAATATTTTCCATAAGTGACTGCTTGTAAAGATGAAGTGACATAATATATATTTTAAAATCATTGCAATACACCACTTGCAATGCCACTCCTACATATCTATTCAAGATAAATGAAGGGATCTGCCATCCAAAACCTATCCAAAAATTTTATAAGCCTTATTCATTATTGTCCTGAAAATAGAAATAATACAAATGTCCATCAACTGTTGAGAAGCCAAACACAAAGTAATATATTTACACTATGAATACTATGCAGCAATGAAAAGGAATAAACAACTGATGTGGTAACAGGGATAGCATGATGGAAAGCAATATCCACAGTTAAAGCAACCAGATCCAAAAGGTCACCTACTCTGTGATCCCACTTACATGCCATTCTGGAAAGGTAAAACAACAAGGACCAAAAACTATTCCATGGTTGCCAAAGTCTAGGGGTAAGAGCAGGAGAGTAACCACAAAGGGCACAAGTGAACTCTTGGGAGCGATGAAAATATTCTGTATTTTGATTAAGTGCTGATTTTATGATTGTACACACTTATCAAAACTCATAGACTTGTGTATTAAAAGGGTGAATTTCACAGTCTATAAATTACACCTCAATAATCTGACTTTTAAAAAATCATCAGTGATACTATTAAATATTGATTATTTTTTGGAAAAACAAAAAACCTCTTGAACAGTGTGCCTAGCATTAAGTAAGCATATAATGTTGGCTATTGTTATTGTTCCTGTTGACTAAAGTTTTAGGAAAAGCTAAAAACTAGGGACATTTCAATTTTCATTAATATTCCAAAATTAGGATAAGTTCAATTTATTATAAAAATATGAGTTAGGATTTAGTCTATTTAAGAGTCCAGAATTTTTGTTGCTTCTGTAGATTCAATATCATAATTCAAGAAGGTGAAAGGCCTGATGCAGAGGGTTCCTGAACACCAGTGATCAGCACAATAGCGATCTCGTTGACCAGATGAGAAAAGGAGACACGACGGGTTATGTTTACAGTCAGCTGGGAGGGAGCAGGGTGACAAAGCCTTCCAGAAGTTCCAAGAGTCCTTTCCCACTTGTCATATTTGCACACCTCTGAACTCAGTTTTTATCAGTGCACTCTGAGGTCAAAAGGTCATAAGAGACTGATGCACATTAACTAATTTTAGGTGGATCTGAGGCATAAACCTCACAACATCTCACTCACCGGAACCACAGCCGCCTCTTGGATAGCACAGTTCTGAGCACTGGTCTGGTCCGCTTGTTCTCTTTGCTGGCAGATCTAAAGGGGAAAGCTGGGAACTACTCAGCTTCCCAGGTGGGCAGGGGCTCAGAGCAGAGAGCAGTTAGTCCTGTGAGATGTATTATCCAGGTCACAGTAAAAGCCCCGTAAATTAAACCATTCTTGTTTCCATAGCTCACAGGATTCGCTGACCATTGAAGGAGCAATGCAGGACAAAAACCGGATGCAATCTTATTGGCAGCGAGAGCCCAGGTCCCCACCTCTCAGGGTGGATATGCCATTGACGGCATCAGCTTTCTTTTTCACACCTACATCTCTTCCTCCCTGGGATTTTGCCTCAATTGAATTTTACATTCCCAAGTCACCTCCAGCACATTTACAAAAAACTTCTCCAGGTAGTTCGCCTCGGCCTTCCGTGGGTCATTTTTGCTGACCTAACACCCCTCTATTGATCATCCATCGCCCCATAACAAACCACACCAAAAATTAATGGTGCAAAACAACAATTATTTTATCATGAACTCTCACAGCTTGGAAGTTTGGCTGAGCTTGGACAATTTTTCTCTCAGAGTACCGCAGCAGGTGCAGTCAGATGACGGCAGGTGCTAGAATGTTCTGAATGCATGCTTCTCACATGTCTGGCACATGGGCTGGGAAGATTCTAACAGCTGGGGTTCAGAACTTCTAGGGGCCCTAGGCATGTTTGTTTGTCTCTGTGTGCTCTCTCCAAGACAGCAACAGCAGGGTAGGTGGACACCTAACAGATGGCTCAGGGCTCCGAAGGCCCATGTCCTAAGGAGAGCGAGCCAGGCAGAAGCTGTGCTATCATTCATCATCCAGCTCTGAAGCCCCATAGAATCACTTCCACCATACTCTTGTTAGCCAAGACAAACACGAAGGCCCACCAGGATCCAGGGGAGGGGACACAGACTCTGCAGGGTTCTGGGGGAGCATATGGGGCTGAAATTATCATTGCAGACAGTATGGGAAAATACATTCTGCCACAGAAAACAATCTTAATGTTCAGTTATTTGTGGACCAGGGGTGTGTTGTTACATATGAGCTAAATGCTCATTTTTTCAGGAGCATTACATACTAAATGCATGACCCCTATTCCACAGCTCCTCTCCATGGCCCTGTGAGGTGGAATAAAGCATAGAGATTGCAAATAAACAGAGGAAAACCTTAAGATGACTTTATTCATAAATTTCCCCAAAACATGGAGATGTTTTGGGATCTCTGGCTCTGATCTGAATAGACAAAGTGTTTCAAAATAATGGTTATTAAGAGAATGCCCTGTAAACATTGCTTTCAAACAACTACTTACGTCTGACAGTGTGTTTTATATGTGTTAGGAAGTGAATATTCTTCTGTTTCTGCATGATTAGGGCTTTCGGGGCAAATTTTACTGGGATCTGGTAAAAAGACCAGCCTTAGAAGTGAATTGATGGCTGAACAGAAAGTAGGATATTCACTTACTCCCAGGAGATGAGACCCAAAGCTTTGGACACCGTAAGAGTCCCCAGAGTATAGACTCAGAAGGGTTGTTGTCTCTTTCCCTTGAATATGTATCCATACTTCCAAGAGTAGCAACCCAGGATCCTTCCCCTTCTCTTCCCAAGGAGAATCTGCTTGTGTTAAGGATGTTAAATTTATTTTCCATCCTCAGAGAAGCTCCCAGACCCATATCTTTAGGGGTTTAGGACTGCAGTGCAGGACCCACTAGGTGCAGGACGGCACTCAGTTCTCACCGAGGAGGAAGTGGGACACAGGAAAGTGAAGGGGACTCTTGTGTGTGCAATAATTACCTCCCAGCCCAAAAAATCTCATGCCAACATGAATACAGAAATCAAAAACTCATCAGTATGAAAACAGTATAAAATATTCTTAAATGTCCTTATTTCAGCATTATTTCTCCTTTTCTTGTTAATAAACCTCACTTCATATTGATTTATCTCACAGAATGAGTTAGAAATCATTGGCTTTTTTTAAATGTACAAGTCAATGGGTCATAGTTTATTCACATTTTTGCAGCCATCATCACAATCAATTATCTTACATTTTTTTTCATGTGCCTTTCATTGCTCCAAGACTTTGTTGTGTACATGGTGCTGGGGTTTGAACCTGTGTACATGCTGGGCAAGTGCTGTAACCACCAAGCCACCGCTCCAGCCCTTACATTTTTATTACCCCCTCAAAAAAAAAAAAGAAAAAAGAAAAACTCAATGCCCATTAGCAATCACTCATCCTTTCCCCAACCCCACTCCAGCCTGAGGCAGCCACAAACCCACTGCTTCTCTATAGTCTCCTGTGCCAGACATGTCTTACACATGGAATCATCCAACATATGACCTCTATCACTTCTTGGCCTTTCCACTAAGATCAAACGCAGAATACAATCTTTTGTGACCAACTGTTTTTACTTAACATAACTTTTCAAGGTTTATTCATGCTGTACCCTGTATCAGCTCTTTGTTCTTTTCTATGCCCCCCAAAAGCACCACAGTTTGTTTACCCATTCATCAACTGGTGAACATTTGGATCGTGTCTACCTTTTAGCTATTATGAATAATGTTGTTAGAAACATTCATGTGCAGAATTTGGTGTTCAGTTCTCCTGCATACCCCTAGGAGGAGAATTTCTGGGTCATGTGGTGACTCTATGTTTAACCTTTCCAGAAACCAGAAGACCATCTTCCAAAGTGTCTATAACATTTCAATTTCCACTAGCAGTGTGTAAGTGTTCAGATTTCCCTGTATCCTCATTAGCATTTATGTCTCTTTGATTATCACCATCCTAAAGGTGTGAAGTAGCAATCATTGCTTTTTAGTCCAAACTGTTTAAATAATATCTCACTTATTTATATGCTATCCAACTTTTGTAGAAAGCCTCTCACCTAAATTATCATTTTTCATTAGGCTTATGAGATAGATAATATTTTCTGTAGAAGTCGAAAGGTTGAATGAGTTACCCAAGGCCATGTAGCTAGTAAATGACACAGCCAGAACATTCTTCAGCCCCAGTCTTCTAATTCAAATTCCAGTACACAACTCCTAGTCTACCCAGACCGTCTGATCACTTGATCACTGTTCTGGATCTTAGACCTGAGAGAAGGGGAAAAGGGAAGTGCATAAAGATCCCTGAGGACCAGCAATAGGCACGTTGTTCTTTTGATCCAGCTCCACATTTTGCCATTGGAGAGCCAGCTACACATCTTCACCATCTTCTTCCATTCTTCCCAACATCAGGAGATGTGTGGTGCGACTTGCCTGTCACGTGCTTATCGTACACAGGGTCATAAGCAACCTTTTGTTTCCATCTTCATCTCAGGTTGGAGGGAGAGTTGCCCTCAGTTTCTGACCACCCAATGAAGGAAACTCTTCTGTTACATCACGGTAGATCATTATATTCCGACCTAGTTTCTAAGAATCCAGCTGCTGGTAGAAATCCAAGATGGGCTTCTGCTTCATACAATAATTGGCTTAAATCTTCACCAACTTTTCTTGTGCTTTAACTTTATTAGATTCCTCTCCTTTATATCCTAAGAAAATGTTTGTGTGAAAGAAACCCACTTTCTGGCCTCAATACCCCTGTGCCCAGGAATTTGGGACAGTGGTCCAAGGCCATCTCCAGATTGGGATCTCCCTGGTGACGTGGGCTCTGGCACCTCCCTGAAGCAGTGCACACTGCTCCAATCCTACCTTCTATTTCCAGAGCTGCAGCCTCTGCCAGGCTTCAAAGGACCTTTTCCTCTGCTCCCAGGAGGGTGGCCTGTGGTCCAAAGTGTATGCTTCTACGGGTTCCTAGTTATCCATTTTGATGTCTCCCGGGAAGATTCAAGGCAAGGGACTGAAAAGATTAACTAGTAAACTGTTCATTGCAGTTCTGAAGATAGCACCAATGACCTGCAGGGATCAGGACACGCTCCCCCAAAATATGCCACTATAGCAAAAGGATTATTTTGAACTGAAGACAACTGAAAATCAACAGATGTTGGATGCGTTCTATCTTTCCCTTATTTACATAAAATCAGAATATATATCCCCCCTTGAGAAAGGTGTCCCCCAACCCTGAACTGAGAGAAGTCATTCTTATCGTGGAAATGGGAAGTTGACATCCCAGATGAATTTGCATAAATGGACCTTACCAACACAGCCTTTCACCTGTCAGTTCCCTCATATATGTCTTAGTTGCTTTTCCATTATCACCCCTTCAAGCCTCAACCATTTTTCTTTGGTCAGGAAGGTAATATAAATTCTCAAGTCTAACTACTTCTTTGAATTTTACTTCTTTTCTGTAAACTCCTCTGCATGTAAAGTGCTAATAAAAGTGTGTGCCTTTTCTCCTGTTAATATCATTTGTTAATTTAATTTTCAGGTGCAAAGTTTCTAGTCCTAAAAAAGTGAAGATAATGTTTTTCTATTTTCTCCTGACACTTCACTGATGCCAACTTCAGGTCCAGAAAGGGAAAACAGTCTTTCAATTTGCCCATTTCAAGGTAATCCCCCTAGAGACT
This sequence comes from Aplodontia rufa, assembly GCA_004027875.1. Taxonomy (NCBI): domain Eukaryota; kingdom Metazoa; phylum Chordata; class Mammalia; order Rodentia; family Aplodontiidae; genus Aplodontia; species Aplodontia rufa. The sequence continues at coordinate 9,755 of PVKS010006496.1, forward strand.
AAAAGATAGCTTCTGAAACCTGTCCTGGAAATCTTAATCTAAGGAGCCATGACTGTGGTCCTACAGTCCTCTCGCCCAGCCCTATCATGGGACAAAAAGTATAAAAGCTTCACTTCCCACAAGAAGATGGGTACCCACCCATTAGGGATCATGGGTACCTATTTCTAGTTAATACAGTGTGGGATTAGAAATTTGATGGAGGCAGAAATTTTGTGTTTGCCTCTTCCACAGGGTCGTTTTCATATCAGTTGAAATGAATTCCATTAGTCCACAAAGATCCAATTTAAAGACAATGAAACTCTCTGGCCTGCTTAATTCAGCTTGCATCTCACATTTACAGGAACCATTTGTATTCGAGCTCAGAGTTCAGAAACGGAGTGTTTTACCATATTGATGTCAACAGACAAAAGTACATCATTCCTCCACGCCCGCGTGGGCCTGCATCTGCGTGCCTGTGAAGCACAGAAGAGCCCAAAGATTTAAAACCCCACACCAGCCACCAAGTGTTCTCTAAGCTTTGAAACAAAGCCACTGAGCTTTAGCCAGCCCCGCTTGGACAAAGTTTCCAAGGAAGGTGTGGCTCTGAGCTACAGAGAAGCAGTGATTTGATGCAGGGCTAACTCAGCTTTTCCTCATACCCATTAGTGGCAGAGCAGTTGCAACAATTACTTGATAAATCCCCGTGTAGGGCCCAGGGCTGGCACAGGAGGTAGCTTAGCTGGTTCCCTTGATGCACATCGAATGAAGACCCCATGAGTAATCGAAAATGCACCAAACTGGCAAGGTCCACCCTCTCGATTCTGTGCTAAAACGTAAGCTGCCCTCCAACAAATTACCATCGTTCAGGCAGGGAAAGCCAACAAAGTGGCAATCTCAGAGAACAGTGCTGGTTCCCGAATAAATGTCCTCCCCTCTTAGCAACACTCAGTTTTTGCCTTTTGACTTCCTTCTTCTCACCTGCTGAGACTGGAGGATGCTCAAGCCAGATAATGTAATGTGACTGCCTAGATGAGCGTCCCATCACAGAGGGGCGCTCTCAGCGGCCAGCTCACAGCCAATGCAAGCGCACTGTAATTGGTCTCTGCTGTTTAGATTCACAATTACTTTAGATTAGAATATGTTTACAGCAAGAGGAAAATCTAAGAAATCCCACAAAGGAAGACATTTATTATTAACACGTGTTTGAAAAATTAAATATACTCTCAAAATTATTCACAAACCGATATTCCAGCAACGCTAGTTAATCCCAGAATGGTACTCAGCAGTTACAACACAAAGACAGGAAAGGAAACATCCATGCCGCAGCTTTACTTCAATGATTCAGGAATTTTCTCATAGGTAACATTTATCTACATTTCCATTTAGCTGTAGTTTAAGTTACTCATTAACAGATATAAGAAGAAATAAAAAAGAAGGAAGGAATAGAAGATTCCTCCTTCCCAGGGTAGCTTAGGGAGATTGTGTCCCTCTTAAGAATCAAGTCTGGGGAGAAAACGCTCCTTATTTCTTTATTAATTTATTCAAACCATTTGTTGAACTCTTGTGCACTCTTGCTGGGAGTAAAAATTAGTGTAATCACATTGGAAAATGTGATTTCCATGAAAGCCAAAAATGTATGAAACCTATTATCCATCAAATTATTTTTAAACATGCAAATACGTATGCACCAAAATACATTGTTAAAAACAAGTAATTGGAAAATCATTTGGCTGTTTGACTCCCACACTTTGGGTTCCTATATTAGCGAATGGAAGCCCAACCTGATAGAAACAGTAAAATGAAGTTTAAGCACAACCAATCAGGAACCACAAAACTAGCCTCTAAGTAGGGACTTTTCACTTTAACTTACCACATATATTTTCTTTGTCTTACTTTGGGGAGCACATTATAAACATTTTCCCCTTGAGCCTCCTCAGTGCAATCTGGTACTACCTGATTCATGGATAGCTGTCTGCTCAAATAAACCCTCTGAAATTTTAATGTGCCTAATGTTATCTCTTTGCAATGTGTATGGGAAAGTTTACAGCAGCTCTATTCACAGTAGCCCCAAATTAGAAACCTAAATACCACAAAACAGTGGACTGGATAAATTACAGTATATTTATGTAACCGAACACTATCGAGCTAGAAAATAAACTACCCACAGTGACAGGCCCAAAAATAGCTAGATGAATATTACAAACAAAAGGCTATATGAATGAAAAAGGCAAAAAAGAATAAAGGTGCATTAAACCACTTATATATGAAGTTCAAAAATAGGCACAGCTAACCTACAGTGTTAGCAGTCAGCTTTGAGGGAGCGGAAACAATCGGAGAAGAACACAAGGAGGGCTTCTGGGGTTTTGTACACGTTCCGTTCTTTGTTCTGGGTGCTGGTTACATGAGTTCATTCATTATCAGAAAATATGTTGAACTGTACAAGTGTGACTGTAATTCTCTGCATTGCATAATGCTTAATAAAAATATTGCATAAAAACTCAATTTGTTTCAATCTGGGTACTAAGTAACAGAAGAGAATATTGTACTAAGGATTTTTGTCCTGTAGTAACTCGCAGCCTTGAGGGGGAGAGAGGCAGTCAAGGATATAATTTCAAAGAATATTGAATGATTGGGAGATTGTGTGGATGCTCCAGAGCACAGGGCTTGAAAAAGAAAATATACAGAGGAGCCTGTTATGTCTCATGGCTGAATGTGTTCCTCCTGATAATGAGATCTCAAAAGTTTCTGCCTAAGAATTGAGATCACCTATGTCACCACAACTTAACTGTTTATTCCAAGAAATTCTTTTGTCCCGGAAGTCAGTCAGTCACTAGTCACAAAATGTGGTCTCCTTCTGGTCTTGAGTACTTTGTTTCCAAGTTGATTTATTTAGAAAGATGCAAGAAGGTGAGGGGCACAGACAAGGAGATCTTTCTTTGCAATGGGAGTGGGAGCTTCCTGTTTCACAAGTTGACAGAACTGTTAATCTCTCAACAGCTCAGTCAATTTGAACCTTGACATTGTGAGACTGTGCGGAATGTGGCACCATATTTGAATGTTCTTCTCTTTTCTGCAAGGGAGAGGCCTTTCTTCTCATCACTAACCATTCCACCATGTATACACAAAAATATGCACTTACGGCATAGAGCTTTGTAGAGTTTCTTAAAGTGGCCTGTTTAAGCCCTTCTAAAGGAAAAAGTGTTCTTTATTATGGGCATCTCAGGAACCTGGAGGAATATGTCATCACTTTGCAGTCTTATTTATAGTTGAATTAACCAACTTCCTGCATGGGTGACCTAAACTTTCTCTCAATAGCCTCTTTACCACAGGTCCAGTTTCAAAAGACTGATGAGCAGTTTATTGTGTGGGACCAGTAACCATACCACCCTCTTAAGAGAGTTTACCTAGAGCCCAGATTAAGATTTTAATGTTCTTAAGAAAAAGAACATACTTAAAAAATTAAGTGGTCTTTTCAAGTAATCAGAAATCCAGCTTCTGAACTCCAACACATAAAGTTTTTTTCTTGGGAGTAGCAGGGAGTCATGCCCATTCATTCCTTCTTTCAGTGACTAAACTCAATAAACTAGAATATTTGACAAAATCCCTTAATTCTTCTTTGCGTGCACCTTCCTTCCCCCTTAAGACCCTCGGGTAATTAGGTAAATTAGGTTGCGGGGCTTGACCACTTTGGTATCCACAGTTCCTCAAAGTAGTTGTATAGATTTGACTTCAATATGTCCTTGGGCCAATGTTCTATATTAAAAAGAGCAAACTATGTTCCAAGAAGGAGACGGGATTTGTGAAATCCCTTCTCTGGAGGAAAAGTCATAAACTGGAGTCTCAGGGTAAGGCAGAGGGAGTAAAAGCTTATCTGAATCAGTGCAAATTTAGCGCAATATAGTTGAGGATAGGTTGGTAAGTGCAAGAGAAAGAGCTCAAAATAAATCCAGACGTGAGAATTAGGGCACTCAAGAAGAGAGACGTTATGAGGATCACACCAGGGCAGATGGTACTCACTGAGCTCCCCCGAATCAGTTGGAAGCTCTGTACCATTGCTGGTTTTGCACAGGGCCCAGGCCTTGACTGGTGCTGAGAGGATTCTCGCATTCATGAAGTGGCTATCGGGTCGGAAAGCAAGCACCCTGCTGCACCTGGGCCGGTGGGATTTCAGGAGGCACATGTCTAACCAGCTCACCAAATCTTTAATGAAACTGCACAGAACCAAAAACAAAAAGAAAAATCTTAAAAGAAATAATGAAAAGTCTTACCTAGAGGAACAAGGACAGAAATTATAAGACTTCTGATCAGACACCAGGCAAGTAGAAAGAGTGGAGTAAAAAATTTAGAACGTGGAAAGGAAAATGCTACCAACCCAGAATTCTTTATTCAGTAAAACTATCTTCAGAAGTGAAGAAGTAAAGACTTCTCAGAAAAACAAAAACTGAGGGAATGCATTACTTGCCCTACGAGAAATGCTAAAAAAAAATTCTTCCGACAGAAGAAAACCGATATAGATCAGAAATTTGGATCTTGAAAGAAAAGAAGAGCATCAGAAGAAAAAGATGAAAGAAAAATGAAATCTTTTCTCTTTCTGATTCTTAACTGATCTAAGGGGCATCTTATTAAAATAATAATAGTATCAATATCCAGTCAGCATTTCTGGATTCAACCAGTCACAGATGGAAAATATAAGGGCAAAAAATTTGTCTGACTAAACATGTATAGATGTTTTTGCCTTGTCATAATTCCCTCAACAATACAGCACAACAACCATTTACAAAGCTTTTATCTTGTGTTTGGTATTATAAGTAATCTGGAGATTATTTAAAGTACGTGGGAGGACATTTATAGGTTGAATGAAATACAATGCCATTTTGGGTAAGGGGCTTGAGCACCTGCAGATTTTGAAATCCACAGGGGGTCCTAGAACCAATTCCCCATGAATATCAAGGGACAGCTGTATTGGGTGATCACAGCATATCAGTAAGTGAAATCAATGACAGCAATGTCATAAAGGGACAAAGGGGAGAAACTGATATTTTTGTCATAAGGTCTTGTGCTACCTGTGAAGTGGTGCAGTGCTATTTGAGAATACATGAAGGTTAGCTTTAAATGTATGTTGTAAACTCAGGAAAAAACACTAATTGATAATGTAATTGTTAATTGGCAAGGATAAAAATGGAATCATATAAAATGTTCAATTAAAACCAGAGAAGGTGAGCTGGAGATGTGTCTCATTGGTACAGCCCTTGCGTAGCATGTATGAAGCCCTAGGTTTGATCCCCAGCACCACCAAAATAAATAAATAAATAAATAAAATTTAAAAAAATAAAAAAAGAAGAGCAAGTAAACAAAATGAAAAGGCAGAAAGAAGAAGAAAAACTAAAGAAACAAGCCCAACAGACAGAAAACAGTTTCAAATATGGTGGATATCATTCCAATAACATCAATACACTGATATTTAGATGCAATTATCTAAGTGCAGCAATTAAAAGCCAAGGATGGTTAAAACAGAGTTTTTTCAAAAGCTTCAACAATATATTATGGCAAGAAACCCACTTTAACTATAAAGATTCAGAGTGAGTTACAAGTAAAGGGATAGAAATAGATATACTATGTTAACACTAATCTAAAGAAAACTAGAGTGCTCTATTAATCTCAAACAAAACAAACTTCAGAACAAAAATTTCAGTACATGCTTGCTATTATTTCACAAGGGAGGAAAATGCCAGAAGAAATAGATAATTTGGAGTGGTTGTGTCAGAAATTGAACAATGAGGCAGGTCCATTATCACACACTTATGCAACTGGATTCCAAAAAACAAGTATATGAGTAGGTGTAGAACTTTCATGTGATTATATTTAAAGTATGATATAGTCATATCATTTATCCTCAATGGATTAAAATAGAAAATCATGATCTTTCAGTAGATACAAAAAAAAGTACATTATAAAATTCATCATGTTTTCATGACAAAAGCTCTTAGCAAAATAAGAAGAAATTTTTCTAAACCTGTAACAGGAATTCACCAAAGGGTGTATGAGGCTATAACAGACATAATTCTTGAAAATAAAACATATGAATCTTTTTCTTTGTTTTCAGAAATATGCTAAGGTTTTTATGACAAATTTTATTAAATATCATGCTGGAGTTCCTAAACAATGCAGAAAGATAAAAGAAAGGCACAACATTTATAATGATGAGAAAGAAAGAAAATTATCACTATGTACAAGTAATAAAATTGTCACCAAATGAAATCTCAGAATCCACACAAAAGTCTCCTAAAGTTAATAAGAAAATTCAACGAGGTTTCTAGACATAAAAATCCACTCACTACTATTGATTTCATTCTTATATACCATCATCAAAAAAAGCATTTAAAGACAACATTTGCATAGTAGAAAACCTCTAGATCTTGAAATAAAACCAACACAAGATGTGAAAGATCTTCACTAAGACATAAAAGAAATCACCTAAATAAATGGAGAAATGAACCGAATTCATAAACATAAAGTCATGTGGTCAATACCTACCAGAGGAAGCTGAACAAATAATGTGGCTTATTTAAAAGTTGAATATGTGCCATTTAATGAACAAAATATAGCTATGAGCATCAAGATGGATAAAGTTCATAAAGGTAATATAAAAGACATTTGATAAAACCCACACCATATATATATATATATAAATATATATTTTATATATAAATCTATTGAACCCAGGACTGAACCCAGGGGTGCTCTACCACTGAGTCACATCATCAGCTCTTTTAAATTTTTATTTTGAGACAGGGTCTGGCTAAGTTGCCTAAGCTGGCCTCAAACTTGCGATCCTCCTAGGGACTGTCTGGGATTATAGACGTACCACTGGGCCCAGTCAATTTGTGTATTTTTAAAATATGCAAAACAATATTGTCCATGAATACATTTATGTGGTAAAATCATAAACATCAGATATTGTATTGCTGTTACCTTTGGAGTGGAGGATGGAGAAGTATTTTCTAAATTTTGCACAGTGTAATAACACTCAGGGAGCTTAAAAATTCCTAATGACTGGGGCTGTAGTGGTGGCTCAGTGGTTGTGGTGCTTGCCAGGCATGCACAAGGACACGAGAATTTGAACCCCAGCACCATGTACACAACGAAGTGTCTGAGCAACTAAAGCCACATGAAAAACTAATTAAAATTAATTCTTTCTCTCTCTCTCACTGTCCCTCTCTCTTAAAAAAATTATTTTAAAAAAAGTACTAATGACTACTTCCCCAGTTTCTAATTGTGATGAGAAGTGGGCAGTAGGAGCTTTAAATTTTTCTGCTGATTATAATGTGCAGCAAAGCCTGGGACCCACTGGATAGAGTATGAGTTAAAGGCAGAAAGTTATGTAAGTTGCTTTAGCTCCATTGGGAGTTTCTATTTCTTAAAATAAGTACTGGATCAAATTCTTTTAATGTTAAATTTTGATAATGCTAATGACAGTATATGGGTAGAAATAATGATATTATTTTCTACATTTTCCTGCTTTCTCCAGTTTTCCAGAAGGAAGGAAGGAAGGAAGGAAGGGACTTGGGGAGCAGGAAGCAGGAAGTGGGGAGGTGAGCAGATTCTGTTCCCACAATCACCATGCCACGCTTTCTAGTTGTTCAGAACAGAAGATCCAATTGGATTCCTTTTTCTACCTGCCTGGCTGCCAACTTTGTAGCCACTTAACTGGAGTGTGAAAGCTATAAGAAAAAGGCCTCACAATGCTGAACTTGTTAATCGACCTTGCTGCTACAGGGATGGCAGACACCCAGCTCAGCATGTGCATGGTGGCCATGAAGTGTGTACACGTTTCATAGCAGTTTAGCAGAATTACATCCAGGTTCCTATTGTGACCTTATTCATTGCAAACTAATGTGCTCAGGGTACTAGAAGAGGTTGAACATTGTCATAAAAAAATTTGCTTTACATGTGTACGTAAAGCAAAATATACTCTAACGCTTGTTCAGTGATCTCAACATTGATATTTGGGTACTTGGAGATCTACTAAAATAGACCATCTTAATTAAATGAAACAGCTCATCTTGATAACAGAAATCAGTAGAGTTAAACGATGAAGTGAAAGGTTTGAGAGTCATAGCAGCTGTTATTTTGATAAGTATCAATGTGCGGGTGTTGATTTATATATGGATATGGAAAAAAAAAGTAATCTTTGTAAACGCCAAGGCTCCTGGGCCAAGATTTGTTTCCTGGCAGAAAAACTGAGATGCTGCCACTACTCACTTTCACTCAAAAAGAGACCAACAGAGTTGAACTGAACAGTGCATCTCAACCCTGGTTGCAAGCAAAGATCCTCTAAGGAGTTGGTTTGTTTTTCTCCAACGTCAAGAGTTCCCCATAAATTCACTGCATCTGACCATGGGGGATATAAGCAGGCATCGAGGACAAAGGACTACAGACAGTAAAAAAGCTGGATATTGAGAATTATCTAATTTAGTGATTTCCAAAATAATCATTTTAATTTTTTGGAATCTTTTCTTTGAACCTAATGAAAGTAAATCAACTGAGCTCTGCTGGCTTAACTGAGAGAGAAAGAGAGAGAGAGAGAGGGTGGGCTGGGGGAGAGGAGACTAAGGCTGTGCCTGCTCAAACATCCCATTCTCCTTTCTGTTCTTCGAGCCCCTCAGTAGTTCCAGACTCTACAGAGCCAGATCTGAACACTCTTCACCCTAAGTTTCAAACATCTCATTTGAAAAATTAGGAAGTAAAGACCCAGATGCTGCTCACTAATGCCTAAGAACAGATTCATACCCTTTTTTAGATATCTGTAAAGAAAAAAACACAGTGATGAGTGCAGGCCCAAGAAAAGTTATAAAATTTCTTTTCTTCTTTCTTTCTTTCTTTCTTTATTTTTTAACTAATTCTTTTTTTAAATTTTTTAATTTTTAATTTTCCCAATATATTTTGAAAATTAGATTAACTCCCTAGAGCCCCCCTAATTACCCACCCTTGTCCCTACTCCCCTCCCCCCTCTTTCCCAGTACATAAAATTTCTTATTAAGAGCTTTACAGCAAAAAAGCAAAAACCAGCCTCTCAAGAGGCTGAGACAGGAGGATTGCTTGTTTGAGGCCAGCCTCAGCAACTTAGTAAGAACCTGTCTCAAAAAAAAAAGGACTGGAAATGTAGCTCAGTGGTAAGTCACCCCTGGGTTAGACCCCCAATAATAAAAAATCTGAACAGTATGGGGCCATCTGTCCACATTGCTTTGAATATGAAGGCAGTGGAAGGGACGAGATAAACACACATGACTCCACTTTCACATCTGATGCTCTAATCATTGGCTGCTCGCTCTTTTAACCAAGCTTTCCCAGTAGGTGAACACCAATAATACTGGCTTATTTTGTTTTGTCTTTTAAAGATATTGGCTTAAGCTGTTTATGACTGTTGCTGTTTAATGATTCATTTATGATAATTAATGTATTAATTCTTTGTACTTGTGCCCTCAAGCAATTCTGTGTAGGGTATAATTTTAAAAATTCAACAAATATAAATAATGGGCCTTAGCTGTCCAAGCACTATTATTTAAGGGCTATTTCGTGAATTATAATCTTTCAATTCCATTAACATAAAAGGATTACCTTCTAAGGATTGTTGTCTTCTGATCCTATTTCATGTTAATTACTCCTGCAACGCTAATAACATCAGTTTGCACAGCATCTTTCCTTCATTGAATTTCATGCATAGTGAAATGGAGAGTATGAAAAGAGAAGTAGGAGTACTCCAGTTCAAGTAAATCCAGCAGCTATTTGAGGAATGCCTCCTCTGTACTGTATGCAGAGACCAATGCATGGTCTCTGCATTGGACAAGTCTCAGTGGGCTAAGGCAGGGCAATGGCTTCAAGACATCACAGAGGCGCTTACTGCATGCAGTACCCTAAGTTCACGTGTTCTGTCCAATTCTCATGGTGCAAGGTGAGAATCAGTCTCTATTTTACAGAAGAGGAAAGATTAAGAAGAGTGAGTGACTTGCCCACAGACACCCAGCTAATATTTGGCAGAGCCGGAATCTGACCCCAGGCCTGACATGCTGCGGAATTTTGCCTTTTCTTAATATAAGTAGAAGACTCCAAATAAAAAGAGAAACAGTCAAGGCTCGTCTTTGGTCTCCCTGCCAGGGCTACTTCAAGTGATCCCGTTTCTCTGTTGGAGCTTTCCCTCCCCTACCTCTCTTCTAGTACTTTGCTGTTCTCTGATTCTATGCACAGCATAGAAATCGTCCACTTGGGCACTCTCTCTCTAGACAGAGCTGTGAAATAGGACTTCCAGCAGGAAGGAAGCATTAGCCGCAGGCTGCGTGTAGCAGCTGAGACCCTTAACCGTGACTAGTGCGATGGAGAAACTAAGTTACTTATCTTACTTTAATTCGGTTTAGTTTAAACAGACACATAGGGTCGGTGTCCTTTGTATCAGACAGCACAGCTCTAAAACATCTTCAACTCAACCCTGCTTAAACTCTTTCCCCAGGTTTCATTTTTTCACAGCCTGTTCTGCTAGGACACAGATCAGTTACTGCATCTAATGGATTGATGGTGATTAATTTGTATGTGTACCTCTCAGAAAAGATGGTTCCTTTTGAGCAGAGGCCTTTTGGATGTAAAAATTTACATTTTCAGACATAATGACAGGCCACTAAGGGAGATGTTTTTTGATCAAAAAGGCCTTAAAATCTCATTAATTCCATAACATGTGAACAGCCAGATGGTAGTCCCACATAATATTTTTTATCACATTCATTCTTTATGATAAGCAATTTGTATCACATACCTTAAAAAAAAAACCCTGAAGGCTTTTAGAGTTACAAAATTGGAGGCTTTCAGAGTGTAAAATTGAGGAGGAACAAAGTAGGTTGCTGAGACACAAAGGCAGACAATAAGAGCTGACCTCCCCCAATCAAAGGACTCTGAGACAGGAAAAAAAGAAAAGATGCATAGGGCTAAAGGAAAGGTGGATCAGGGATCAAAGCAGAAGCCAAAATCTAGACGCCAGGGAAGACAACTCCAAATCATACCCCAGGCGGAAGGGAATCAGCTACGCAGGGTCTATTAAATGATGCAAGGCCTCCAAGCTGATTTTGAGCATCCATTGGTCTGACAGTGGCTTTGCCATCTGGAAGGTCACCTGGCCTTGCCTAATCTTAAAGCAGCCTGATAGAAAGATCTACGAGGATTTGATTTGCTCTTCATGTGCACAAATTTAGCGCTGATCCCTGAATGTGCCATCTGCTGTTGGCCTTTAACTTCAGGAAGCTGACATGGAAGGAGAAGAAAGGCAGAAACCTACAGATATTTACAGAGCAGAATTCTTAAACAAATGCCTCTAAATCATTACTTAAAAATAACTTAGGGAACATAGTCCTATAGATATCATCAACGTTCATTCTCAGAAATGTTTTGATTCTTTCATTCATGATCTGCAAACCTTCACTCTGAGTTACTTGTATAAAAGCACCCTGTGGCTCAACTCATACCGAAATTAAAGGGTTTCCGTCAGAGAAAAGCACTAAGGTTGACATTTCTATCCGGCAGATATGGCTCTTAGGTACCTGGAGCCTCTCCCTTCAGGTACGCAAAGCATTACAGCCGTAAGTCAGCAGATGTGAAGGACCATGATTTTGCAATGAAAATAACAGTAATTTAGGTAAGTAAAATAAAACATCCCTTTAGGAGGGTTCACAACTATTAATTTTCTGTCTTTCAAAGATTTTATTCTGCAGTTTTCAGTGGCTGGTGCATGCTCTGGATGTAAGACTGGGAATGAGAGGACAGGTGATCTCTGTGCCAAGGCTGTTTTTCATAAGGATCCTCACTGTGCCACCAAAAGGGGGACTCTGCTGCGTGCACTGCTCAACAATTCAGGTTCCTTTCTGAGTATATGTAAAAGGAGTTTATTCTCCCTAACAGAGCCTTCTGATTTGACAGAACCATGTAAGATATATTCATTCAAGTGAGAAAAAAGGAAATTAAGGTCTGTTTGTATTTCCTTTAGGCCATAAGCTTCTTAAGCAGAGACTGTCACATTTTCCCTTCTTAGTGAACTGTAACGATAGCATAATATTCTGCATCTAATTAGTCATTTCATTAATTTTATTAGACCCACGATGGTGACCACTGGCCTAATTCAAAGGAATCCTCCAGGGCTTCTAGGCTTAAAGATAATCCCTTATTGTATGAGGCAGGAATGCACTTCACAGAAGCAGCACTGTGGGGGTGCGGAGGGCACCCACCCTGCCATCTCTGCTCCATGTTTCTCATTTCCTCCAGGATCCATCCAGCTCAGCTCTCCACAGGGACCATCAGCAAAGCGAGTGCCCGCTAACAGAGCAGGGAAGGGAGGGAACAGGTTCCACCCTGTTGTGACTTATGACTTCAGGATGATGGATGTCAGATTAATCTATGCATTGTTTTTGTAAATCCTGAAATAACTTGAACACACATATGTGTGTACGTCTCTATTTGCATATGCATGTGTATATATACACGCATACCTTTTTAATCAAAAGATATTACTCTCAGAAAAGATGATAGTTTAAGAAACTTTACTAAATGTATAATCTCCATAACGCTAAATGTTAAAATGAACTCCCTGCTCCAACCCTTTCTGGCTCATTTTTCAAGTTCTTCCCAGAGTGCTCTTGATGAGCTGTGGCCAACACCCAGGAGACTGCCCCTGTTGTGTCTAGGTCCACCGCCATCCCAAAGCTGAGAGCAGAAGGAGATTTCATTTTCACACCTCAGAGAGTTTATTTTGTTGTTTTCAGAAGCCAGTTTCTTCCACCGTTTTCTCATAACAATTCATTATAAGAAGGTGACTTAACAAGGAACAAATGGTTAAGCAGAAAGATTTGGTTGTGCTCATGTTTGCATGGCTTTATATTCTCTGTTTAATTTTTCCAGTGCAAAGTACAATTAACATTTGTGTCTGTCTGGCTGTGAAGAAATAGAGATTACAGTTATTACTGAAAATAAATCATTCTGGTGTCTTCTCACATCCTGGACGCCTAATCCTTCCAAGTTCATTTAAGGTTCCTCCCTCTCTGTGACAACCTCATCCAACATGGATTTCTTCCTGTCCTGGTGTTTTATTACATTTAAGTACAGACTTACCTGATGCTTTGTACATTTTTGTCAAAAGGGAAAAAAACTGAGCATGGGGACTGAATTATATACAGTATTTTTTTAGAAGCTCATTCAGCAAATAAAACAGTGTTAGACACATAGGGGGCCCTCCATCAATATTTGCTAAATTGGAACTGGAAGCAAAGGTTAAGTTCAGCTTAAACCCATGAATCGTGGTAGTTATTAATCATCTTCCATCAATGATATAGTTTATATAAGGTGTCCCCCAAAAGCTCCCATGTAAGACAATGCAAGAAAGTTTAGAGGCAGAGTGATTGGATTATGAGAGCTTTAACTTAATCAGTGCATTAATCAACTGATGAGGATTGACTGGTTGTAACCTTAGCAGGTGGGAAGTGACTGGAGGAGGGAGGTCACTGGGGAGCATTCCTTTTGAATTGTATTTTGCTCCTCGTTTATATTTTTGTCTCTGTTTCCTGATTGCCGTATCCTGAGTTGCCTTCCTCTTCCACTCCTTCTACAAAGCTGTTCTGTCTCACCTCAGACCCAGAGCTCTGGAGTCAGTCATCTATAGACTGAGACTTCTGAAACCATGAGCCAAATAAACTTTTCCTACTCTACATTGTTCTTGTCAGGTCTTTTGGTCACAGCAATGAAAAGATGACGAAAGCAACCAAAATTTAAATAATTTTACAAGTCTTGTCTACACTGAGCCTCCATTCATCTGACTTTGGCACTTTTTGTTCAACCAATACTTTTAAAATAGATATTTACCCAAACCAAAATGTCCAGACTTAGAAAGAAATTCTATCATATACTTCTAGACTACTTGAGCAATAGATTTTTTTTTCTTTTTAATGAAAGTGTCCAAATTTTTCCCACTTGCAAATAATGAGGTGCTTCTCCAGGTCACAAATCCATTTGAGGATGTAGAGGGTAAAAAGTATGACTTCTAACTGGTCCTTCCGGAAGAGAAAATTGACGTTTATCTGTGCTCTGTTTTTAATGGCGATTCTTGGTCATTGAGTGGGTAATCTTCTCCTGGTACCATCCTGTGCCTTCTGCACTGTGACCAAAAGCAACTACATTCCCCAGTTTCCCACCTCAATTAACCTGAGCTACAGGAGGGCAAGGTCCCTCTCAATCCTTGTGTTTCAGGTCAGCGCTATTTCACATGCTTCATCTCAGTTCTCACAATTTAACCCTTTTTACAGATAAGATATCTTATGAATGAAAAATTTAATCCTTTCAAAGAATTTAAAACAGATAGTATCATGAAGAGGGATCACCACCTTCCCCCAGCAATTCTCATTCCCCCAGCACCCATACTGCTTACCCTTGCTTCTGTGTTTCCCTCCAGAGTCCATTTATGCATAAAAAGCAAAAAGGGTATAAATAGTCTTATCCCCCTGTGTATTTAAAAAGGAGTCAGGGTTCTACAATTTAGTTTGTGCCATCACAGGAGGAATAAAAATCCAATGCTGTCAGATATCAGAGCTCATGGTTCCCCAAGCCAAAAATATTACTCTTCTAAAGTAGGGAGAAGTCAAAAAAAGTCTTGGCCCATGTTCCTACCCAATAAGCCCAGTGATGCTCAGTCCTGAAGACAGAGAACTGATAATGAGCCAAGGATTGCCAAGAGGGTCCTGTGAAATTAGTTGAACCTTGATGGTTTCAAGGTTTGTATTGGAGTGGTAAAGTCAGGAGAAGAATATCCAAGATCAGCATATTTTTTGACCATGATATCTTCTGGTTCACTCACATTTCAATTCCATGCTTTTCTTCATTTAAACCACATCAAAATCTGTTTCTTCCCGTCAGTAGCAGCATGTGTTACAGGCGGGAGGTGTCTAGGGTGAGTACTGTGGGCCTGCCCCAGGTTGTTCCTGGGGGTAGGGTTAGGGGTGTAGAAGGAAAAAACACTCAATCCTTACCAAACACCTGGTGGACAAGAAGCCCAAGGAGAACTGTCTAAAATGCAAATGGAACCGTATCACTGTTTTAAAATCAGGCAATAGCTCCCCACCAAACTCCTCCCTAGAGCAGTACCCATGGTCCTTCTGAATCTAACCTTTGATTTTTTTTTTCCAGACTTATGACTCCTGGCCCCTGATGCCACTAGGCCTCCACACATAAAACTGAAGTTGCCTCTTGCCTTGCTCTTCCATTCTCTGTCCCCAATTAATTCCCATTTATTCTTCAAGAACCAGATCAGGCCTCGACTTGTCCACAAGGCCTTTTGAGACACCTCTATCCTGGATGAGGTAGGTGCCCTTCCTATATGCACCTATGGCAACTCTGCATACCCAGGTATGCCACCTGTCACATTATATTGTCATCTTCTGTTTTCCCCACCAGTACTAGCATTTAAAATGTGGTTTTTATAGTTTCATGGGGTTTTTTTCCCCCTAATCTGTTTGAGGTAATAAAACAGAATAGACAGAGTGGCTTATAATCAACAAAAATGTATTTCTCAAAGTTTTAGAGACTGAAAAGTCCGAGATCAAGATACCTACAAACTGGGTAGCAGGTGAGGATCTGCTTCCTGACGGTGCCCACTCTGTGTCCTCACATGGTGGGAGGAGCAAGGGGGGTTCTTTGGAGTCCTCTTTTATAAGAGCTACTCCCATTCATGGGGGCTGCTCCCTCATGACCTAATCACCTCCCAAAAGCCCCACCTCTTAACACCTCCACACTGGGGATTAGGCTTCCACTTATGAACTTAGGGGACACAAACATACTATGTATGGCAGTTTTTACAGTGGTTAAGAGCATGATCCCTGAAGTAAGATTTCCTGGGTTAGTATATCATGCCTGCCATTCGTGGACTTTGAGACTTTGAATAAAGCTGTTTAACCTCCCTTTCTTTCATTTCACCCACTTATAACATTAAATGCAATAGTACCCACTTATTTTTTTGGATAATGAGATGATATAGTATAATTAAATGTTTAGCATAAGGCAGAGAGTAGCTTGCTCACTTATCTGCTTATTCTTCATTGTTTATTGCTTCCCTTCTGGAATGTAAGCTCTAGGAGAATATGTACTGTCTCCTTGTTCACTACTGTACCTGCAGCATCCAGAACAATACCTGTAATTCTCCAGGGGCCCAGAACACATTTGTACACTGTTGAATAGATGTATCAATGAATGACATGTGGGTTAGTCATGGTGTGTTCAAGCTACCCCAAATCAGCCAGTTCAGAAGTGGAAGAACCCATCTTCCTAACAAGGTACTTAAGCAACAGTATGGGGACCTTGTCCTTCCCATTGTCTGCAACAGTCTCTTGTGTAAGAATGAGACCCTGGGGCTGGAGCAGTGGCTTGGAGGTTATGGTGTTTGCCCGGCTTGCGCAAGTACACAAATTCGAACCCCAGCACCACGTACCTGAAGTCTCAGAGCAATGAAAGCCATGTGAAAAAAAACGAAATAAAATAAAATTAATTCTTTCTTTCTCTCTCTCTCTGTCCCTCTCTCTTTAAAAAAAAAAAAAAAAAAAGAATGAGATCCTTGGGCAATATCCGCTTTGCGCTCTGGAGTTTGGTGACAGTTACAAATACAAGTACAAATATCAGCAATTGCCATCTCTTTCAGATATGCACATATACGGATTTGCTGTAAGCAATGGCAGTCATAACAATTATTTTGAAACAACTCACGAAAAGCAACTTGCTAGTTATCACTCCTATCTCTACAGATATTGGAATCCAAATCTTTGTAGAGTTTATATCCTAAACCAGAAATCCATATTTTATAGTCACTGACATCATCGTATAACAAATAGGAACTTGACATTTTCAATATGAGAAATTTATTGTGACTACTCTTTTCTGTAGAAGAAATTTTTAAAGCATCTCAAGTAAGAAGAGCCAAAAAAAAAAAAAAAGATTATTTTGCTCAAGGGCAATTTTTAAAATTTTTTATAAATGAGGCTTGGGGAACATTGCTAAATTCATCAAAGTTTGAACCTATTGTTGTTGCTCAATCTAAATGACACTCTAGAGTGTAGGAAAGAGTATTGGGTGGGAAATAAGGAGACCAGTATTTTAATACGACTCATTTTGCCCCTGCTTGATTGTGTGACATTGAATAATGACTACATTTCTCACTATAGATAGAGGGGTGTTGTAGCGAGTGGTCCCCAAAGTCTTCTAGCTTTATCCTTCTGGTATTTTCAGCCTATGTTGCCCTAACATCTCCGTAATGGATGAACCAATAAGGGAATGACTCCTTGACTTGACTCCATGCAAAATATAAGAGCTGAAGAGGAGGTAGCCTTTGCCCTTGAAAAGCTCACTACTACAGAAAAGTTTGGGGGACAGGTAGCCCAGGCTTTAAAAGCAAAGCAGTTCTTTGACTCCTTGCTTTGATATTTTAAATGACATTAATTTGTTTTAAACAGTTACAAAAAAAATCATGCTAAAAACATGAAATTTATTTATACTTTGGGAAAGGGAACAGGAAGTGATAATTGGTGGAAAAACATGGTGGTATGAGGGACTAGAAAAAGTTGAGAGGCACACTGGTCCAGGGACACTAGATGTGAGTATCAGCCGTGTCATCTGCTGTGGGGGTGACACCCTTCCTGTATACTTCATGCACTTTTGGAGAAAACTGATTTTTTTTCAAAGCTCATGGAAATGCTTTGAAATGGTAAAATCTGAAACTACACGTTAAATAATTCTACCATCCATACAATACGCTATGGATACATATTACTGTATGTGACATCAAGCCTAGAAACTCAGTCTTGGTCACTCTTGTGCTTCCTAGAGTTCTGGGGATTCACAGAGAACCAGGGTGTGAGTATGGCAGGAGTGGGGGGTGGGCATTGCTCCACGTGGACATCTGCTGGACATCTCAGTTGCAGGCCCACACAGGTTGCCAGTGACATGCCATTTTTAACGGGCACCGACCAGGCCCCACGGCTCTTCCTGCTGTGTCTGGCCTCTTGGAGGTACAGGAACATTTTGTGAGGCATTTTTAGGTCTATCTTCCTATATCCACTATGAAGTCCCTCTCAGGAGTCTTCCTGTCCCTGGGCTCAGCCAGCTTTTCTCATCTGTCACTTGACTCTAAGATCAGGTCCTATCCCAGGTGACAGGGAGGGAACAACAGGGAGGAGACATCTGCCATCTGCTCTCTGGCCTCTTTACTCAGCCTGGAGACATCCCTTACAACCCCCAGAGGCCCTCGGTTCCCTTATAGCCCCCCCCCTCCCATTTTTCTTCCCCCAGTTGTATTTTTCCTGGCGCCCCGGAGACCTCCGGTTCAGCATGCTCAGGATCTGGCTCCCCTGCCTCCACAGCCGCATGCTCCCTGGAGAAGATGAGCGCAGAACTGCCTAGAGACAGGGATGGAGGCAGGGGTGGGGAGCACCAAAGGAGAGGTGGAAAGCTCAGTTAATATTTTATAACAGTTAATATTTTAAAATCCTGCTACTTCCATCAACAATAAGAATGGATGTGTGGAAATGATCTGGATTAGCTCAGCTTGCAACAGTCTCCCTGGGTGGCGGGGCAGGAGATTTCAGGTAACAAGAAAAGAAAAAGAAAAATACATGGTCTCTGCAATGTGGCTGTCTTTGAACCTTATTGATTCCTGGCAAGAAGTGTGGCTTTGTCACATGGCTGCCCTGGCACTCTGAGGCGGGAGGGCTCGAAGGTCTTCAGGTGCCCCCTGGGTCAGCATCCTGGGTGCCAGCAGCGATGCACCGCTAGGGTGGTGATGAGCAAGCCACCACTCTCCTCCGCTCTACCCTTGCCTCCCAGACCCTGCTGCTCCTGCTAACCTGTCAGGCTACATTTTCAATTACTGTCTTTGAAAAATGTCCAGGTCGACCTATTAAATCAATGAATGCAATGAGCTAAACACAAGGCAACAGCAATTCTGTGGCCTCCCTTGGGATAATTGGGAAGACCATGGGGTGTTGAAAATCTGAGCCTGAAAATCATTGCTTTGAAGAACAGGAGGACTACAACCAAACCATTTCTCCATTAAAATGCATGAGATTTAAATAATGCCCCTGTTCTTCTCGGTGCCCATCAATCTTCATTTTTTAATGCACTGAAAAGTCTAAATATTGATTAACTTCAATTTACAGAATTTATTGTAGCTGCAGTCAGTCAAGGTACAGATGCATTTTAAAAATATATGGCACTTTAAAAATAATATCATGAAAAAAATAATCAGCAAATAATTGTGTTGCTTTAAAAACATAAGGTCCTCTCTCAAGCAATAAAGTAACCTAAAAGAGTGGTTCTTGCATAAAGGTCTATAATCAACAGGTTCATATTGGTTTGATCAGCTAGATAGAGCTGGCGTTATTTCATGCAGAAAAACATAGTTGTTTATATGGGGAATTGCCACCTGGACCAATTTAACTGACCAGTGTTGTCAGGGGGAGGGAAAGGCTGCTTTGCCTGGCCTCAGATGTCCTGGCCTTATTCTGCTAGGAGGTTAGAAAGCTGGTTTTGTCCTGTTATTGACAGAGATAAGATCCCAGCCCAGACTCTTATCCCTTGGAGGGTCACTAGAGCACCGCCTTATAGGGTGGCTAGAGGAGGTGTCAGGAATTGGCGGGGTGGGGTTGGAGGGACTTTGGCCATAATCTTAAAAAAGCTTTCCCTTCCCTTTTAATATATAAACAATTGAATGATGGGCGCAGTGGTACATGCCTGTAATCCCAGCACCTCTGGAGGCTGAGGCAGGAGGATCATAAGTTCAAAGCCAGCCTCAGCAATTTAGCAAGGCTCTAAGTAACTTAGCAAGAATCTGTCCCAAAATAAAAAATAAAAATGACTGGGAATATGGTTCAGTGGTTAAGTGTCCCTGGGTTTAATTCATGGTACAAAATAATAATAATAATATACGTGCATACACCTACACTTATACACACACAATTGGTACTTCATCCTGTTTCTTCCAGCAGATTCCTATGTGATATTCAAGAACTGCTTTTTTCTTTGTGTTTATTAATAGAAACTTTCCACAAAAACTGCAAGCGACTACAAAGTTGTTCTCTTTCATCCTCACCTCCTTAATCATCAAGCTTTGCTGCTTAACATACATAATTGAAAATTGGAAAAAAAATCAATCTTGAGAAAGCCAACAAAGGAACAGAATTTGAAATCCCACTATCCGGAGAAAACTTTCCCTAGGGAACTAGGCCTCTACCAATTTATGCAATCATGGGGTTTTCAAAGGT
Organism: Aplodontia rufa; assembly: GCA_004027875.1. Taxonomy (NCBI): domain Eukaryota; kingdom Metazoa; phylum Chordata; class Mammalia; order Rodentia; family Aplodontiidae; genus Aplodontia; species Aplodontia rufa. The sequence continues at coordinate 30,058 of PVKS010006496.1, forward strand.
CTTCCACAAACCACATGTTGTATACACTGAACTGCTGTAGATTTGCTTCTGCTGCTTTCCATCACCACTCACAGTATTACCGTTCCCTTTCCATGTGATTTAAGGAATGGGGTGGGGGGGGACAAGATCTTAAAGCTATTCCACCACCCATGACGAGCACAAACTTTGTAGTAGGAATGCCATATTTCCTCTTAATGCCTTCAAATAGACTGTTATCCTCTGTCCTTATCACCGCTTTCCAGTCATAATTAGAACGCAGTAAAGGGGGAAAACATGGAATTAGCGTGGTGGGCACGCTGAGATCGCAGCAGGTAACGAAAGCAGGTGGAGACAGTGAGCCAGCTGGGAGGCTGCTGTTGGGTTCTGACTTGTACTGCCCACTGTTTACCCTTGTGCTAGCTACTCTGCATACCACAGGCTGGGACAATGTCCGTATCTCTAAAAGTGAATTATGTGACTTATGGTGCAATTTTCATAAAACAACTTTGTATCTGCTGTGTGTTCCATAACCTGGAGAACATCTGCATAATTACATTTAAAAAACAAACAAACAAACAGAAGAAAACAGAAAACAAAAAACAGAAGTCTGAATACTGTTTTTTTTAATTGGCTCAGGCATCTTTATGTCCATAAATATGAACATAATTGTTGAATTACTGATGAACACAAAATATCCCATTGTATCAGTGTACAGCAATTTAAACAGTTTCCAGTTAATGCATCTTTACGATGTTGTCCATTTGGGCTCCAGTGAATGCCTTTGGTCCCTAAGGTCCTGTTCCTTAATCCACTCTGGTTTGAGCTACAGTTTTTAAGAGTGTCAGACTCACCTGGTGTGGACAGCCCAGCTCAAGCTAGCATGTGATCTTTTCCAATGCTAATGCCTGAAAGAAGAGTCATCCCCTCCACCCCACCCCAGGAAATCTTTGACCATCAGAAAACAGAACCAGTGAATAAATGCTCCAGCCTCCTGTCCATCCAGAAGGAAATTCCAGGAGGGCTTTGGAATGATAACCAGGAGGGACAACCCCAGAAGCCCAAATCAGCAGCCCTTATATCTGCTTTTCCTTCATAACTACTCTCTGGGTCCTGCTTCCTGGGATTATCCTGAAAATAAATTGCTTCTATCCAGGCAAGCCCTGCTCCCTCAGGTTCTGAGCCAATATAGTAACTATGATAAATAAGGACGCAGAGGCTATTCTTGAATGCACGTCTCTGCCAGATGTGCATTATCCTTAGGATCAATCCCTAGAAAAGTACACTGCTCAGTCAAAGTGCGTGGACTTTTACAACAAGCCCAAACAAGTGCTCTGTGTAGCAGAGCTCCGAACTGTAAGGGGATCGATTTGATTTGATTTTTCCTGTTCAGTCCCAGAGCTATCATGAACTATCTCCTCCATCAGGAAGCAAAGCTTCTTGGGTACTAACTGCCTGCAGTGTTTTAAGCCACCATCTCCAGAGGCTCCAGAAATCCCTGCCTTTTGCTATTCTAAAATCATGATGAATGGAACAATTGCAATGCATACCCACTGTCTCCCAAAAAGACATCTTACTTTATTGCCTAGTAGTTATTAAGAAGGAGTAATAATTTTGCTGCTGAAAAGACTGCTTTTGGGGAAAGTAAGAAACAAGAAAAACATTCACTCATAATTTAAACCACTAGGAAATAAAACCAACCTCAAGATAAAATGTCTGTTTCTCAAACAGTTCAATCTTTATTTCACTGGTAGCACCAGAGCTCTTAATTATAGGTAGTAAAGTCTCTAGAGTTTATTTTTCACTCAACATCACTGGCAAGAAACGTATAAGTAACTGCTCAGAGGAGTACAAAAAGAAGTCTACAATACACAGGCGCTTTGGTGGGACGGCAGTGTGATCTCATTCCAGTGGGGGTGACCCAAATTTGGACTAGGTACAGCCTTTCCACAAGGGAGACTGGTGAGCATACGCCTGCATGTATGATTTATATAAGCATGCATGAGATTATTTTTAAAACTATGCTAACTATTCATAAATCCTAACCATTTAAAGAGGCAATGTGCCTTTCTGACATCTCCTTCCAGGAAGTCTATTTTTAAATCGTATATAAAACCTCTCTCCTGGCGAACACTTGCAGTTTCCACCCTCTTGGGTGGCTTCCCTAAAACGCAAAGAAAAAAATAAAATAAAAAAGCCTTCCTTGGCTGTTTGCCATCAGCATCAGTAACTGCAGCAAAGGCATCTGACTGCTGTTTATTCTGTCATAATTGCTATCACCCAACTTGCATGATTACAGTGTTTGTAATTTTGTTGATTATAAATAGCACTAATGCTGTAATACATTATCGAAGACTGGAGGCATTATGAAGACATGGTCCACACACATATGGATACTTGCACCTTTGAGGATTGTGATTTAAACCTTTCCCGGAAATTGCTATCCTCGCATGGTCTCTCTTCCCCGCCAGGCTCCCGCAAAGGCTTTGTTTAAACATTACCAGCACCTCCCTGCTGGGAGTCTCTGTGGCCCTCTCCAACGTCCTTCATGCAGTCTAGGCCCTGCTTTGTGTTCAGAAGAGAATCCCTTGATAGTACATGAACGTCGTAATGTCCTAGTTTCTTGAATTTGCTAAAAGCAGAGGCATTGGATGTGAAAGCCCACTAGAGTCATTTCTATTTTAACAGTGATATATCTTCCTTGGCAAGAGTCCTATCCAGTGAATTCTTGTAGTCTTGGATCCTTCTCGGTTTTTGTTTTTTCTTTTCACATTGTATTTTGTTTTTTTTGAGGGATGAAGACAAAGGGTACAATCAGGTCTTTTTTTGAAACACTTCCACATCACAGAAGAAATTACATTTACTGTGTAATTGTGGTTTTCAGAATTTATTGCAGGCCCCTGGGTGGAGAGAGCTCCTCTGCAGAACAATGCATTTCGGTCTTCCCCAAAGCATTCTCCCTGTGAGGAATGAGGTTTTCACTTAAAATGATGAGTATTGAATACGCTGACATACTTGTGTTTTAGCTGTCTGCTGGATTCTTGGGAGCATTTTTTTGTTGTTGCTGTTACCATAGACCTTTCTTTATTGATCCAGAACTAGAAAAATATTTAATGCAGTGGGAACATTTAGTATCAAAGGGAAGAATGTTATCAGCATTTCTCTGGTTCATGGCATGAACATTTGAGTCTATATTTGTGTATAAAATTTCATTCGATTTATCTTGTGGTGAGTTTGTTTTTAAAAACTGAAAAATAACCAGGTGACACATGCCTGTAATCCCAGCAGCTGGGGAGGCTGAGGCAGGAGGATCGCAGGCTCAAAGCCAGTCTCAGTTACTTAGTGAGGCCCTAAGCAAGTAAATGAGACCCTATCTCCAAAAATAAAAATGGGCTGAGGACGTCGCTCAGCGGTTAAGCACCCCTCTGTTCAATCCCCAGTTCAAAAACAACAATCCCTGAGAAATGAGAATTAATATCCTGACCATGGAAACTGCAAGATGTTAATTTAAGATGTCATTTTCTGCCCACTTTCATGTACAGTGATCCCACAGCCAGAAGTTTTCAAGGGTAATCAAAATTCTGTTCTATTTGATCATTTTTCTTGATTTGAGGATATAAAACAGATTTCATCGTAGATAAGGACTGAAGAGGATAATTGTAAAACATGATAAAAAGACAATCTCAGAAAGCCTTATTTCAACCTTTATTTTAAAATGTTTATTATACCAGAAATATTTCTAGAGCAAATCAATCTCTTGATTATACTCCAAATTTATTTCAAGTTAAATTTGTGTTCTAATCGCAACATTCCGAGGCTATATGTAGACACCAAATATGTGTGAATAATGAAGCATATTCATTAAACTAGCTGTCTTGTTAGAAAGAAACAAAAAAAGGCTAGAGATATAGCTCAGTGGTACTGTTGGGGATATAGCTTAGTGGTAGAGCATGCCCAGCATGCTTGAGATCCTAGGTTTGATCCCTAGTACCACAAGGGAAAAAAAAAAGTGAACTTCTGGTATTGTAATTTAATTTTAAAGGGTTAAAAAATATTGAGTGCCATTGTGGACCTTATTTGTCGAATGAATTAATCTTAGCAAATAAACTCAATCCTCCTCCTTTACTTAACCCTTGGGAATATAGAAAGTCCTGGGTTACTACTAGATATTTTTTGAATAGTAACTGTTACAAAAATCAAGAAGACTATTCTGATTTTATTTTCTTTTAAGTGTTTTAACTATGCAATGGCTTTTTATGAGGCTCAAATAGTTGGACGAAAAGTAAATTATTTCCAGTGGTTCAAGTGGCTGGCCAGAGTTCATGTGGAGGTACACCAAGCCACAGCAGTGAGTTGAGTTTTTTTTTGTAATTGATAATCTTACATTATATTAATGGATTATAATCATCCATTAATATTCATGGGGGATTGGTTCAGGGATCCCCATGGATCCCCAACTCTGCAGATGCTCAAGTCTCTTTTGTAAAACTGTACAGATTACATCATGTGCAGATTAATTACAATGCTTAAAACAATGCAAATGCTTTGTAAATAGTTGCTATACTCCATTGTTTAGGAAATAACAACAATAAAAAAGTTAGTACATGTTCAGCACAACTGCAATTTTTAGAAAATATTTTTAATCTTCACTTTGTTGAATCCTTAAATTTGTAATCCTGAGTTAGGGAGAGCTAGTTGTATATTCAAATCCTTCCAGAATGCTTATATGTCCTTAGACAGAATGGGCCAACATCTTCCATGAGAGTCATGCTGTTTTTGTTTTTGTTTTAAATTTTGTTTTAAATTCAAGGAGTTCTTGCTCTGGTGGGGGGGCTTGTCTTCAAATCTGAATGACCATGAAAAGATCTGATTATAAATTTAGAACTTTTAGAAGGCACAGTGGGACCCGAAAATAGACAGGTCAGTTTGGTTTATCTTTACTGATTATATTCAGTCCTCTGGTGGCTCAGACACAACTTAACCATGATTAAACTTTAAAACATGGTGCCAAGAGGACTGTGAAACCTTCATGCCTAAAGATCCCTAAAATGAGGAGCAACAACCACTTGGCTCACGTGGTTTATGAAGGACTGCGTTAGTGATGGCTAAATAACAGCTCACATCCCATGCCAGAATGCCGTGCTCCCACCATTCCTCAGCAAAACGAGAAGAACATGAATGATAGACATGTTTTTCCATACATTAAATTTATTCCATTTTAATTATGTATTACATCTGTAATACAACTTCCTTTATGACCCCACATTCTTGCTAATAGCTGCAAATTAATTTTCACCATGCCTTAGCCTGGAAAAATAAAAAAGTTACCAGCCCTTTATCAATCCCGATTTCTTTTTTAAAGTTTTAATGGCCCTTGAAATCCAAAATTCTGGGAACCACTGGTCTAGATAATCTTCATTCAACAAATGTACCTTTTCTTTGGTCATATAAAGGAAAAATAACTTTTCCCAGCAGGATAATAAAAGTGATAAAATCAACTAAAATTCATTGTACATGACACCAATGCTAAGTACTTTACATACATGAATCATTTCACTTTATTCTTTTAACAATGCTAAGACAAAGACAACTGGGTAAAAGTAGGAAGGGTGGTATTTTTTTCCACATTTTTAATTGGTCCATTATTCTTGTACATAATGACGGGGTTTGTTATTACATATTCCCACATGTGCTTACCATAACGATATAGTTTGGCCAATATCACTCCCCAGCACTTTCCCCTCCCTGTCCACCTCCCACCCCTTGGTCCCTTTCCTCTACTTATCTCCCTTTGATTATTTTTTTATTTTTTTTAGTTATACATGACAAAAGAATTTATTTTGACACAATTATAAAAACATGGACTATAATTTGCTCTGATTGAGTCCCCAGTACTCCCTTTCTCCTCCCTTCCTCCCACCTCCTGTTCCCTTCCTTCTACTGATTTTTCTGCTACCTACTTACAAGTTTATTTATTTATTTTTTAGTGTCTTGTGGGTGTATGTCATAGTGACATATTCATATATGTATGTAGAAATGTCAGGTCAGATTCATTCCACTGTTTTTCCCTATCCCATCCCTCCTCCCTATCCTTCATTCCTCTTGACTATTCCTCTGATCTTTCTTCTATTCTTTTTTTTTAATCCCTCCCTTTGTTTCAGATTATCTTGGAGGGTGAGATTAATAGCAGCTCACTTCTGGCAGAGAATCCCATTGCCACTCCTAAGAAAATAAACTATTAAAGGTGTTGCCAGGGAGGCGGTATGGAACCAGAAAGACACTTTAATCTTTTAAACGCATTGTTTTTGTTTTGTTTTGTTTTGTGTTTCACAAAACCAAAGCTGGAGTAGGGGGGTGGTTGCTGGTGTGTGGTGATGAAAACAAACAAAGTGAATGTGAGAAGCACCACTGGGATTCTCCTGATGTACAGAACACCTCCAATCAGAGAGCATTCAGAGTTAATCAGGAACTATTTGTCCAGACAGCCCAGCTTTCCTGGCTCAACCATCCAATCATACCCCCTGCATTTCATATGGTATCTGTTTTCTGCTCCTTAATTATAGAACGGGAAAAAATAATACTTTGCTTTTGAGTGAGACACCGTAACTTTAATTTTGAATTCAAAATCAAACATAAGACTATGGCTATATACCAAGCCTACTTGGAATTACAGTCCTTGAGTCAATGAGGCCTAATCTGGGTTAAGTCACCATTGTGATGCTATTTTTCACAGTTAGCATGAGATGCCTTTCTGGAGATTGCAATCATCATTGTTCTTTTTCTGAAAAAAAATAATAGAGGGGTTAAAAAATCATTTTGCTTGGACACAATAATAAAATAACCTTTAGGTTACCAGAATTAATTCTCCCTCTATTGGAGAGGAGTTAGGGTATAGGGTCCTCAGAAGATGATCAGTTAGCTGTTGCTATGAAGTGAATTATGTCCCCCTCAAAATTTGAAGTCCAAACCCCCAGTGTATATTTGAGAGACAATTGGATATAAAGAGGGTAGGACCCCCTCATATTGAGATTAGAATCCTTATGAAATTTTATAAGAGGAAAAGACACCAGTGTGTGAGCTCCTGTGCTGTTTCTCTCTATATCCCCACCTGCCCCCAACACACACACACACACACACACACACACACACACACACAGTGAAAAGACAATGATATTTATACCAGGAAAAGGGCCATCGCCAGGAACCCAACAATACTGTCACCCTCACCTTGGGCTTCCAGCTTCCCAAACTGTGAGAAAACAAACCTATGCTGTATCGGCCACTCCAACTACGGCATTTTGTTATGGCAGCCCAAGATGACTAAGGCACCTGCCCTTTGACCTCTGAGCAGATTGCTCAACTGCTATGGAAAAGAACTACAGCTGGCACTTTCTGTTTGGAGTTTGACAAAAAAAAAAAAAAAAAAAAAAAAAAAAAGCCACCAAACCCCCAGACACCTGAGCCTTTGGAGAGTGGAGAGGAGAAAGTTCTGCATCCACAGATACCTGGACAGCTTCTGTCCTAGCGTATAGAGAGCTGAGATTCCATCAAGTCAAGCAAACAGTGTTATCTCTGGCCATCCTTGACCCTGACAGCCATCCATCTCAGAAAGGTGTTCAGCCTGCTGTGAACAGGCTAGACTGAGGGTCTGCTCTCAACAGAGCCAGCAGGCTACTGTGAAAAAACCTTGGCAGTGGAGGTAGCAGGGGACTTCCAGGGCACACTGCAGTTCGAGGTGGCTGACTCTTCTCCTGTCCTGTGTAGCCGGCAGCACGGGACATTTCATTGGCAGAGGCAAAATCAAAAGGGAGATAACAGATAATTAAAGCATAATGAATCCCAAACTGGTTTGTATTTTTAAATTTGAGACATGTAGGTATACACCTATATTTGTACCGTTAGTTTATTGAGCTGTTAATGGAAATAAGAAATGCAACTTCTTTTTATATGAAAATGATCAATTCTGACCTCTGGAAGTTCCCGTGGAGAGGCAATGATAACTCAGAATATACCTCTTTATCTTGGGCATGTACAAATATATAACATAAACCCCACCATTATGTACAACTACTTTGCATCAATAAAAAATGTAGAGACAAAAAAAAGAACATGGGCCTGGTACCTTGTCACCTGGCTGGGAACCCTAGCCCTGCCAATTTACCAGCTGTGTGACATTAAGCAACTCCTCTATCTCCATATGTGCTATCTGTCAAATGGATGTAATGATATTTGCCTTCCTTCAGATGTGGTTGTATAAAGCATATGTGCTTAATACACATTGGAATAAGAAAGTAGTTTATATGCTTCACATAAACTACTTTGTTATCCCAATCCCAGTTTGTTATAGAACAAGTTTCTAAGACTTAGCAGAAAATTCCTCAAAGGCACAAAACAACACAATATTATTACTAATAAGAAGCATGTCAGGGTTACCAACTGACCCAGTGTTCCTAGGATTTTCCCAGTGTTAGCATTTTAAGTCCTACATGCAGGGAAAACTGGGATGGTTGTTCACCTTGCAGTGATAAGGCTAAAGTCACATGAAGTAGAAGCAGCTGAATAAGCCCCTCACCCTGGAATAGATGTTCTTTTGCAAGAGAGCAATGTGACTACTGGAGCCCGGAATCCAGTGTAGGCACCAGGGGTGCGAGGTGCTGTCGGGTTGGTGTGACTACCCAAAGCAAAACTTCTGTAGTAACATGCTAGTTTGTTGGCCAGGAATTTTCCAGACATGCTTCCTGTCCTCTGGGGGAATTCCAGCAGCACAGATGTGGTCTGTGTGAACCTGGTCTCACAAGCTGAAGGTCTGTCCTGATATTTACAAAATGAAATTCTGAATAATCATCTAAGATTTCATTTGTAGAGCATTTCTCTCAAAGGAGCCTGATGTTCTTGGCAGTCACTATTTAATTAATCCTCACACTGTCTCTGTGTGACACAGAGCAGGCAGGTATAATTATCTCTGTTCTGCAGATTCCCTGGCTTGGAGTTATGCCTGGTTATAAGGTGCCTTGGAAGGAGATGTTCCACTCTGATAATGGATTGGATTTGGTTCCCTGTCTTGCCCATGAGTTTTGGGCTTGGTGACTCTAGGGAACCCTGAGTGAACATTATGAACGATGTATTCCATGCTGACAGTCTGCCTTCTCTGCTTGTCTCGTGGTATTTTTGGTCTCCACATTGAAGAGCTTGTGCCCAACAGACAGGAAACTCAGCCACGGCACTGATCATTAGATTAGGCCTCCGGAGGTCTGAACCAGTGCTCCTTCCATCCCTCCCCTAAAAATGTGTATACTATAGCTTTTTGTTAGCTGCAAAGATCTTTAGTGATTGATTAAATAATGGATTAATAAAGGAGAAATGCCATAAAACTCAGCCCACACCCTGCCCTCAAGAGCTGTAAATCCAAACAGGAAGGGGATAAATGAGAGAATATAAATTGATTTCTCCATCAGAAGAGATGGGCTGATAAGGATGGTATTAACAAAACCACAAGAACAGCCAACATGCATTGAATTCTTAGTGCACACCAAGTTCCATTCTAAGTGTTTTTGATGTACCAACTCATTGAAATCTCACCAGTAAGGCAGGAACTCATTTTTCAGATAAGAAAATTGGGACAGAGAAATTAAATAATTTGCTATAGGTTACAGTACTAACAAGTGTTAAGAGATGTGATTTGAACCCAGGCATGCTGGCTTCAGAGAATTTGGACTTAACCAAGTATGCTGTAGGAAAGGCAAAAATAATGCAATGATCCAGCAAAATTTTCATGCCTGAATTTCCAAAGGAAATGAAATCAGTATCTTGAAAAGACATCTGCACACCCCATGTACCTTGCAGCAGTATTCACAATAGCTAAGGTATGGAAGCCACAATGAGTGGGTAAAGAGAATGTGGTGTATATACACAATAGAATATATTCAGCTTTAGAAAACCAGGAAATCCTCATTAGAGACAACATGGATGAACTTATGCCAAGCAAAATGAGCAAGGCACAGAAAGAAAAATGCTGCATGATCTCACCTCTATGGGGAAACAAGAAAATCCAACTTATAGAAGCAAAGAGAAAAATGGTTTTTGCCAGGTGCTGGGGAGGCAGAGCTGGGCAGGTGTTAGTGAGAGGGTATGAAGTTGAGGCAGAATGAGCAAGTTCTGGAGATCTGACATACAGGATGGTGATTACAGTGAGTTACACTGTACTGTGTGTTCGAGACGTGTTGAGAATAGATCTTTAATGTTCTCATCTCAAGCACACACACACGCACACAGCACACACACAGGGAACTACATGAGGTAATGGATATGTTAATTAGTTTGATTGTGGTAATTATTTCACAATGTGTACATTTATCAAAATATCACATTGTACCACTTAAATATATACAATTAGTGTTTTTCAATTATACCCTAATAAAGCTGAAAAAACAAAACATTTAAGAAAAAGTTTCTTCCTTATTAAATAAAACAATCCTGTATAAATGATGAACCCATCATTTCTACAGAGTATCCTATGATGGATCCTCACCTGCACTGATTGTCAGCTACGTAACTGGTAAAGCAAAAGTTTATTCTAAGTAGTAACACTGGGTACAGTAGCAGGTTTGGTAGGGTTCAAGAATTTTCTGGATATAACTAGTTTTTCAACATATCATACAGGCAAATTGGAAATCATCACAATTTTTCTACATCCAACGTCCCCAAATGTATCATACTTTGTTCGCAGGGACATAGGCACATCATTTATTGAGATGATAGCTATGACACCTTGGTTTGTCCATCATGCCAGTCAGGGGAAGGTGAAGTGGGGGATGAGGAAGGATTGTGGAGGAACTCAGATCAAAAGAACTTTTCATTTTGGAACATATTGCAAATAGTTCCAAAGGACTGGAGCTGTCATCCATGGATCCTAGGCAACTCCAGGCTCAGGTTTCCCCTACCAGCATTTATGGCCATGGATACAGGGCTTCACAGGCACTGATAATGAGAAGTATCTTTACAAAAGCTAGTTTCATGGTAATATTACAGAGTGGTCTCATCAGTGGGGTCTTAGATCAAGCCCCATAGGCAATTCCAATCAGTGGGTACTTTAGTGAAACCTTTGAAGTTGCTTCCAGTCTGCCCGGGTGAGAACAAGTCAGCACATTTTCATTTCAGTTTCACCTCCAGAACACAAGCCAACTTAGAATTTCATCTTACTTGCCAATTTGGGCATTACCCTTAGGCAATTAAAAAATTCTGAGTGTCATCAACCCCCAATCTTATTTTAGCTGCTTTCACCTGCCTCAGGTTCTAGTGACTCTCTCACCTACAGCCTCCATCCTGTCTCCTAGTTGCCAGTCAGCTTGAGGAAAGATGTAGGAATGCATCAAAGGTGCCAATTTTGCCCTTACGAAAATCCCTCTGGAGACACAGGGCTCAGTCCTCCCTGACACAGAGCCCTTCTCTGGGCAGACTCCCAAACCACATTCATAGAAACCAGTGTCTTCCAAGCTCTGCTCACATCTCAGTTGAGTCTAGCAATTCCTCTGGGATCCAGAGGACCTTGCCTTTCCCAAGGCCTGGGGAGAACCATTCATTCAGCACATATTTACATAAGTGAGGCACTACGGGAGTGCCAGGACATGCTCCTCGCCTCTTCTGAGCAGAAAGGGTGAGGTCTAATTTTGTTTTATGTGTTCTATAATAGAATACCATGGTCAGGTTAATTTATAAGGAACAGAAATTTATTTGGCTCATAGTTGTGGAGGCTGGGAAACCCAAGATAAAGAGATTGCAACTGGTGGGGGCCTTTGTGTCCTTGGCAGAGGCACCGACTGGATGAGAGAGAGAGAGAGAGGAGGGGGTTGAGTCATCCTGTTATAATCAACCTACTCCTGGGATGGGTGTTAATCCATCCGTGAGGTCAGAGTCCTCCTACCTAATCACCTGGGAAAGGTTCTACCTCTCAACACCATTGGGAGTAAGATTCTAACACATGAACTTTGGGGGCCACATTCACATGGCAATAAACAAGTAAAAATGAAAAGTGAATACTCAGGAAATGAAGGCTGCTGTGAAAAAAGATTAAGGTACAGCAAGGAGGTGGTGGTAGAGGTTATAGGACAGAGGTTTGTTCTATCCCTAAATTGCCAGCTGAGGTCCTGTCACCTGAGAAGAAATATTGCCCCCCCTCCTCTCCTGGAGGTCCTGTTTTTCAGAACTGGCCTAATGAAGACTGAAAATGCCACACCTCTTGTTAAAGAATTTCAAAAACCAGGCCCGGTGGCACATGCTTGCAATCCCAGCCACTCAAGAGGCTGAGGCAGGAGAATCACACGTTCAAAACCAGCCTCAGCAACTTAGCAAGAGCCTGTCTCAAAATAAAAAAATAAAAAGGGCTGGGGATGTGGCTCAGTGGTTAATCTGAGTTAATCCCTCGTACACACACACACACACACACACACACACATACGAGGTTCAAGACAGCTGTAGAAGAGCATTAAACAACAAGTTTAGGGACTTGTGCACCTGCTTGGCTCCCACACCCAAGCTGGCCCTGCCGCACCTGCCCACCTTTGAGGAGCCTGCCTTAGTTCCCACTGTGGGCTCAGCTCATTTATTGGAATGTCCCAGACTATATGGTGAACCCTGGTCCTGAGTCCCTCTTGCTGGCCCGCCTCCCTCTTCCAGCTTCCCAGACCTTCTCTGGCAGCCAGGCTCACTCCCCACCACTCCTCCCACATAGGGGAAGGTGCATGGGGGTCTGAATTGCCCCTCCTCACTCCCATCAGCTCCTCACCATGCCCACGCCTCCCACTCCATCCCCTCCTGCTGCTGGCCAGACTTGCTCTCAGCTGCAGGGTTAGGTCAACGGACAAAACTGAGGTTGGCATTTGGCATGTGTTCGAACCTCCAGGAATATTCTTCTAAGCACCACTTACAGAGCATGCTCAGAGCGTCGCCCACAATGGGAATATGGCTTCAGGGAGATAGCAGCCTGTGTTTTCAAGAAACACCAGTGACTGGTTCACTAAAATTCAGCTGCTGCTGAGACTTGGTACAGGAATACCTAGGGGGCTCTGTAAGCCACAAGCAAAGGCGTTTCAGCACCCAGCTTTAAATGCCACCTTCATCCCAGTTCTACTCCTGCTGCTGCGAGAGATGAAGGGGAGGGTGTAACTGAATATGGGTTTGTTGAATCAGCTTCTGTGACAAGAGAGATAACAAATGTGACTCAGAAAGGAAGAGGTCTTGCACATAGGAAGCAGCGTCTTCCTTTTATTGTGACTGGAGCATGGAGCTGAGCCACATGGTGAAGGTCGGACCTGGTAAGCCTCTTTAGTACAGGGGGAAGGAGGACAGTTGATAAGGACTTGTGCCTGGGACTCATAATTGTATGTCTTGGAAGAAGGGAATTGATACTCTTTCTAGTTTAGTAATGAAGGGGATTAAAAATGTGCTTTCAGGACTGGGCAAACTTTTTTTTCCCCTAAGGCAGTAGGAAAGAATACAGATTAACGTGGGCCTGTCTTCCCATCACATAAAAACATGGGGGAAAATGATTCTTTATTATATAAGTAGACATGACTTAAATATATGAAAATAATCTGAGACAATGGCCTACTATTTTGGTAAAAGAAATGTTGAAAGAATGCAACAGACCTCTACTTACATCAAAGTGACACAAGACATGGTTTGGGTATAAAATCAAGACGAGAGCCAGTGAGAAAGTTGTACTGTAGTACTGATTTCTCCAAATGGAAGACACTGGGCGAGATGTCAGACATGTCCCAAGCAGGAGCGTGGGGAGCTACTGCAGTCACACCTGGCCTGGGTTCCTAGTGTTGGCTTCCTGAGATGTCCTTGTTATATATTCTTTCCTTCTCTGGATCCTTCTGTTTTGTTCTGCTTTGTTTCTGTTTCCTGTGTCTTGACTACTTCTGCATGTGCTGTCCTTGACCTTGAATCTCTCAGTGTACAGAAGTCATCTGTCTGGCTTCAGCCTACTTTTTGAATGATGACAATTTCCCAGGATTCTGCCCTGTTTCTGCATTCACTTGAGCAGGGTCATCTGCAGCCTCCAGATGGGTCCAGCTGTGGAGCCGAGCATGCCAGGCAGCTTCGCCCTGGGCAGCAGACTCCTACCTATACCTCGATGGCAAACAGCCTCGTCTCTCATTTCCTACTAGGTCCTGCTTCTAGTGAATATATTTTAAAAAATAAAAAATTGGGACACACCTGTATTCCCAGAGACTGGAAAGGCTGAGGCAGCAGGATCACAGGTTTGAGGCTGGCCTGGCAATTTAGTGAGACCCTGCCTCAAAATAAAAAAATAGAAGGGAGGGGCTGGAGCGGTGGTTCAGCGGTTTTGGCACTTGCCTGGCAAGCACGAGGACCCGGGTTCAAACCCCAGCACCACGTACACAACTGAGTGTTGGAGCAACTGAGGCCATGTAAAAAACTAAATAAAGTTGTTAAAAAAAAAAATAGAAGGAACTAGGGATGTAGCTCAGTGATAGAGCACTACTGGGTTCAACCACAGTACTACAAAATAAATATGTTAAATCAAAATTTAAAAGTTCTCCTAATCTTTGTGATTAATCTGTTATTGTTGATCCAGTGTGATATGTGATAACAATACACAATCTAATTCCCAGTCAGGGTTTTATAGGCTCTTACAAGATGGCATTAATTTTGAAAGAGCCTGTTTTGTTTAAAATATTTTATATTGCTCCCATGTTACATTCAGTAACACGTTTGTTTGTTTAGCTTCTCTGTGTTTGTTCAACACTGCTTGCTTCTTATAAGTACCTTAGTGAGGTCTGAGTAGAACAAATTAAAAAATGCCTGCATCTGCAATTTAATGAACCTACTTTTTTATTTTTTAAGTCCTCAGTAAGAATTGCTTTAAGAAAATATTCACACAAATACTATTGTGCTTACACCTAGAGCTATTGTTGGTGTAATAGTTAAATCAATACGTGCATTTAAAATTAGGTCACTTTCAACAGTGAACAGCACGTGTAATGCTGCCTTCGTATTTGGCATAAGATTATCCACATTACACTTAACCCGATAGAAAAGTTGAAAGACACTTGTTTCTAAGAAAGAAGTCCTTCTGATTTAACAGTCATTGTCAATGCTAATTGCATGTTAGAATTACCTGGGGAGCTTTTACAACTATATGCCAGGTCCCATCCAAGGCCCAAAATAGCCCTCCATATCCAGGTTCTGCATACCAGATTAAACCAACCAGATGGAAACTTTTTTTTAAGTAAAAATTACATCTTTACTGAACATATACAAATTTTATTTCCTTGTCTTTAGTCACTAAACATTATGATATAACAACTATTCACATAGCATTTACCTTTGTTGGTATAAGTAATCTAGACAGAGATGATTTAAAGCGCACAGGAGGACATGTCGAAGTTCTATGCAAATACTATGTATTTTATATAAGGGACATGAGAATCCAAAGATTGTGGTGTCCTGGGGAGAACAGGCAAGTTTTAGAACCAAGTCCCTGTGGATGCCAAGGAGCAACTGTAATTCGTGTTCTCTAGGTCTGTGTTTCCCCAAAATGTGGTCCTTGCACCAAACTTCAGCATTACTTCAACTTGCTAGAAATGCAAATTTCCAGGGCATCCCAGACCTTCTAAACCATCACCATGGGGCTGGGCAGGGGAAGGAGCTAGGCTGTCAGTGTTTACCAAGCTCTCCAAGTGATTCTGAAGCAAGGTCTGAGGACCACTTCTCTAAGTCCCTGCATTTGTATTTTTCTAAACCTTTGAAAGCTAAAATATGCATCCAGGATTGGGTCCTGGGCATAGCACTGCTGTATGACCATAGGGGCATAGAAAAGGAAAAAATACTGGACAGAAAAGCACATAAAACTTCCGTCTACAGCAGTTGTCCCCTATGTTCCAAATGTACCTCTGTTAAGGAAACTAATCCACCCATGTAGCTGGCTGAGGCCACGCCGGACAACTGGGGCAGATGGGGCCATCTCCTCTGATGGTTCACTGTGATGAGAAAGACTAGTGAGAGGATTTGGCTCTCAGCTGCAGGTAGGTATAGTGAACCCTGCCTGTCCAGAGTACATTAGACCAGATGGATAAATTTAGGATTTCATGTAAATATTTTATATGAAACTTTACCTATGAGGTTTCTTTGGAATAAATATCCCAAGAGAATATCCTCAAGAACACTTAGATGCATACATAATCACAACAAAGTACAAATGCTTCCACTTCATCAAGCATTCAAACTGAATACAATAAATCATTTTCAACAATTATTTCAAAACTTATTTCCTCAAGAGTGAGTCTTTAAGAGGCTGATAAGAGGCATGTGAAAAAATACTGATTTGAGTCAATTTTATAATACTAGTGGTCTACAATTAAATCCCCCCTTGCTCCATTCTTGTTAATTAAATGTATTAAAAATAAAAGATATACTTAATTTTCTCTATAGTTCAGTTGTTAAAGTAAATGATAGTTCAAAGTTTGAGAATTCTAGAAAGAAATAAGGGAAGAAGCACATATTCGTGTGTATGTGTATGTGTGTGTATTGCTTCTTAGAGGTAAATAGAAATTCTTTTTAAGATGATTTATTATTTTTAAGCTTTCCTTTGGTACATTACAGCTAAATAAGTTTTCACTGAAATCATTTCTTTCACATAGACAGGAGTCCCTGTATTTATAATCCGTAAAATACATTTCAAGAATTATTTAAAATAGAATTATTTCAGAAAAGAGTAAAAGGAAAAAAAAAGTATTGGATGTAACATCAGTTCACTGCAGGAAAAGCCTCCTAAATTGAAACTTTCTCGTTAGCTCTCATTGCATGTGGATGAGATTTTTTTTAGTGCCATTTAAAATTTCTTTGTGTCTGGAAGAGATATCATCTGATGCTTGAATCCTCTCAACTGTGTCCCTTTCCAGCCCTCTCCAGCGATGACTGATCACCTTCAGTGACACAAAACCACCCCTCCTGACACGGGGGATGCATTCTATTTTTGTTCTAAAGGTTAGAAAATTGCTTTTTCATATTGACCCTTTATCTTCCCATTGCCCGTGTCTGTCTTGCTCCTCACCCCTGGCCACGTGAACCATATCTAATCCCTGTGAAAGCATACTAACCTTTCACATACTTGAAAATTGCTACCAAGATGGAATTACACTGAGACAAATGTGAAGTTTTCCATAGTGGGGCCTAAGAAACAAGCTACTAAGTACAAGATTGGAGCAAGATGACTCAGCCCACATATTTTAGTTCCAATATGTAGAACAGGAAGTTGAGGCTGAAAAATATAAACTAGCCCAGAGCTGACAATGCCAATCCTTGAGAGGATTAAGGCTTGAGCCTCATACCAAATTCTGTTCTCATTCCACCCCACCTGATGCCACTCCAGTCTGATAAGTTCTTTTAGCAAGTCCACTTTAATATCCAGCGTTGTGTCTTTCCATGCCAGGATTCTCTGTATGGCGAATAGCTTACCAATTCTCTAGCACTCATTACTAAGATGTTTAATTTCATCTAGAATTTTCTATAGTATTATACATATTGAAATTTGCAAGAAGTATTTATCAAAGTGAAATAAAGGCCAGCTGTTTTCCTCTGGACAATTTACTGTCTACTAAAGCAACAAAGATTAATATAAGTAAAAAGAAAACTCAATTTGGAAATGTAATTTCCTATCTTTTTAAAAAATGTGTTCTTATTTAGTATACAGTGACTGGTACCAAAAATATACCTTAGTAGGTTAAAAACTTGCATCACTTACATTTTTAACTTACAAGTTATACATGCTTTTAAGTGTAATTCTAACAAATGCCTAAATATTCTGCATTTATCTGATTCTTCGATTAAACATGTTTCCTGATCAGTTTCTCTGCTTCCAATCTTCCTTTCCTTCAACTCTGTTCATAAACTCCTTCTATGCCCCTCATGCTGCATAATAAAACCAGTCAAGTTCACAGGGCTCAGAGCTGTGAGACCTCGCCTACCTGTCTCACTCTGCCCGCCTGCAGCACCACGCACATGCAGCCAGACCGAGCCACGTGCCCTTCTCCAAACCCAGGCCAAGTTCTCCTGCCCTGCACTTGCTACAGCCACACTCTCTCTGGTGTTGTGTAAAACTACAGAACTTTAGCAGTTCTTTATTTGACAACATTTAAAGAATAAAGCATGGTTCACCCAGGACAGCAATGGTGTGAAAAGCAGGTGGGCTGTATTGAGGACCACTGTTTACATTTGTTTCTTGAATTCACTCTTTTGAGGTTTGTTTGCTTGCTTTTGATTCTCTTCCAAACTATTAAATTTTTCCCCAAAAATACACTCTTCAAACAACAGGCTCATCTGGTTTTGCATATGAGCATAAACCCTGAGAGAAACACATTTTGATTTCTGGTTCATCCTCTTGGAGGGATAGCACCAGCAGAAGAGCCCTGACTCCCACTGATTGTTCCAGGTTGAACCTCATTGGCTGCCACTGGGAAAAAAAAATCTCCTGACTTGGATTCTTATGAACATTCTGTTCTATCTTTGAGCCAAATGATGATGCTGAGCAGAATAATGAGGGAAGTAATAACAGCTATCATTGCCTAAGAGCTTACGATATGCCAGGCCCTATTTTAAACTTTGTATGTGTACAATCTGATTCAGTTCCCTTGACAATCCTATGAAATGAGGATGGTCTTTACACAAAAACTGGGGTTCAGAGAGATTGATTTATCTGAGGTCACAAAGTTAGGGAATGGTAGAATAGCACAACCCATTTAGTCTCAACTGCCATGAAATGTTGCCTCCCCAGACTCCAGAGTTTGTGAACAGCACTTAGTTTACATCAGGTCACACAATTTTCCATAGTGTGAGATCTGACCTCAGGCTGCCTCCAACATTTATGTGCACAGAAGCAAACTACCTGATAGTGTTCAGATTTTGCTTATTCCTAGTCCTGGGTTTATATTAGAACTCCCTGGTATGGTATTTCCATTGCTTTTGCAAAACAGAGATGTCCAGTCCCAGAGATTCTCATTGAATTGGTCTGAGGTGAAGCTCCAGTATTAGTGGGTTTTTTTTTTAAAAACAAAAAACAAAAAAAAAAATCAGGATTCTAATGAGAACCATTGTGGTGTCCAGGTTGCCACAAATCAGTGGGCTTAGCTTTATTGAGGAGGAGCCCACAAATATATTTTTGAATGCAGAGAATATTCTAGAAGGGAGAGAGGCACCAGATGCCTTGCCCTCACACCACCCACACATTACAACTAGGATCACATCTCCAGATTGGAGGGTTCAGCATACAGCCTCCAGCCAGGTTCTGAGCCCCTGACTCACTTGAGATCCTAGTAAGGGCCCAACAGACAAGTGTAATCAGAAATTCCCAGGGACATTCAGAGCAGATCCCTCAGCAAGCACAGCTTCTAAATTTGTCCTCAAGAATGATTAATCTGTTTAAGCAAATTCCTAGAGCATAATTAAGATGCTCTAATCAAGGAAGAAGATTATTATACATCAGCCTTAGGCACTGATTTGGTGGAAGGAGCTCGTGACCAAAAGGCCTCAATAACCTCATGGGAACAGTGAAGGTGACAGAGTGGGCTTAGCCAGGGAGGCAAGAGAAAGGGGCTTCTGGGAGGTCAGGAACGTCACAGAAAGAGAAGACTGTGACAGCCAAGGGGTCATCTGAGAACGCAGCTAAGGGTCAAGAGCAGTGAGCCCTTGGGTTACATTTCCAGCTTTGGAAATCCCCATGGCTAAAGGCATTAGAAACAACAGTGTTGACAGAATTGGATGGATGTTCTTCCAGAAAAAACTGATTAAACATAAGGGAAGACTGTCTCCCTGCATCCCTCGAGGCTTCAGAGATGGAAAAGAGGATCTGTATCCCCTGGGGAATGGTAAGGGAAGTTGGGGGTCCCGGGGCTGTTTTCCAGTTACTGGCTGGGCTATTTATGTCTCCTCTCTGCCCAAGCACATCTGTTTTCTGGGGAATAAATGAAGATGTTCAGATCACATTCTGGGCTCCAAAGACAGGAATACATCCTTTCTCAGATAACTTCCCAGCCTAAGCATTGCGATGGCAATTGTTTCATTCCTGTTTTGACTGAGCGCTAAGCTTCCGCTGCACCCGTATTCTTGAAGGAATAGGCTGACCTCCCCACTGACTCATCCCAAGTCTCAAATTGCAGTGACTGGTCTGTTCAAGGTTGCCACCTTCCTTCCCCTGCAGCGGGCAGGACAACCTCCACATCCCAGGTTCTGGAGTGGGTGGGAGGGGTGGGACACAGAGAACTGGAAGCAGAGTGGAGGTGCGCAGTTGATCACCTCATATCTGTCTCAGGTGCCATCAGCTCTGCCGCCCCACCTCTAGATCCTACTACTTATGGTGACTCCGAGCCTCTTGGCAACACAGATGTGATCTTGCTGGTTCCCTTCTTCAAACCAGATGCCCCAGGTCAGCCCCAGTCACTGATGAAAGCGTACAGTTCTCCATTGGCTCTCTAATTTCCTGCTTAACCCACATGAGGCGGATTAAATTAAGCACTCTTGAAACTGACTCTTAAAACAGAAGTGGCTTATTGGACTGCATGGTCAGAATTAGAAAGATGATGGAGAATTCATTCCTCCCCCTTCCTCTGTCCTGGGGACAGGAACGGCTCACCCACGGGCCCCAGCTGCACAAGCCTTCCTGGGGTTCAAATCAGGGCAAGCGAGAAGGGGACATGATAGATTCAGAGGCGTGCATGGGACGTAGAGGGTGGCATCACCGCAGACAATTGTCTCCGCTTTCGCCTGCTCAGCAGCTCAGCTCCTGGTTGGCGATGACCCCTCTCCCATGTCACTCTGATATGGCTTCTGGAATTAGAGGCCAGGTTAGGCAGAGGGAAGCAGAGTCAAATGTGTGGGACAATGTCAAAAAGCTAGAGCTGAATTTCCAGTTGGCATGGAGACGGAGCATGGCGCTCTGGCATCGGGTCCTTCTCTGGAGGCAGAGCTTACATACTGCACCCAGGGCAAAGGTATGCCGTCCACGCACAGCGAGCAGCAGCAAGAGCAGCCTAAGATCCTGGCCTCTGTCCTTGTCCCTGCTGGAGCTAATCTCCATTTTCCAATTTTAGGATGCTTTGAGTAGCTTACACAGTTCTGACTCCCATTAAAGTGTTTTCTGAGGTTTGTTGACTAATAGCGAAAACAGATTCCAAATCCCTAAAGGGTACAGCCATGGAACA
Organism: Aplodontia rufa; assembly: GCA_004027875.1. Lineage (NCBI taxonomy): Eukaryota > Metazoa > Chordata > Mammalia > Rodentia > Aplodontiidae > Aplodontia > Aplodontia rufa. The sequence goes on from PVKS010006496.1 coordinate 51,255, forward strand.
ATGTCAACAGCATTAACGCTCCACAAACACAAGATATGTTTAACTCAAATATTTAAATACAAATGCTGTGTTTTGGTATCAAGTACACATGAAAATGCTTTGCTGCTTGTCACTGCTGAGAGCTAGTGAGAGATAACAACAGGATTAAATAACACAAACATTTTCCCTGGGAAAAATCCTTTGGGGTCCTGGGTACTGACCCTGATTATTTTTTAAATTGACTGTGTGCTGACTCTGGTCTCTCTCTCTTCCTGCAGTGGGATAGCTTTCATCCTAAAGTATGGATCTCTCCGATTCTAACAGGCTTGAAATGTGCCGCCAGCACCTATGTATGACAGGGTCAGGGGATGAAGCTCTGCCCTGTCCTTCAGGATGGCAGCACAGCCCCTAGCAAGGTCAGAGCCACTGTTTTCAAACTGAGCAAAATGTTGCTCTTTGGGAGCCCTTAGATAATGTGGGATGGAGCTGTCTGACATGCACCAAATTACAGCAGGCTTACTTCAAGTCAGACACACCAATGAAGGGCCAAAGAAAACACATGGAGGCATAAAAACTGATTATGACTTTTTCACACTCTATGTTTCAAAACGGGATACTAAGATGTAAAATAACTCTAGGCTATTGTGATTTCATCAAGGAGCACTTCTGTGCTGGATGGCTTCCACCTGCATGCTGTTCCAGGATCCACCTTTCTCCATCTTGGTCTGTGCCCCAAGGGAGGCTGAATGAACAGATGGTTCCAGCAAGTTCCACTGCTCTTTGATTTCCAGTTGGGTTAGGACCTCAAGAGCGAGAGGGAGGGAGGAGAGTGAAGTCAGTGTCACGGTGGGCTGACTGTCAACTTAGCTCTGTGTTGCCAGATTCAGGTCACCCTCTCAGGACCTTGACACTTCAGGCCTAGGGTGACAGAGCCCACTGTCATGAGTCCTAGCCACTTTTCATGGTTTCCCTACCATATCGTAGTTAATAACTCCATTATGAAACTCAAATTTGCCCAGTTCAATGGTGTCATCTATTTCCTGTTGAGGCTTGGCACATACACTAATGATGGGGTTCAGGAGACACTATCCCAAAATACTGTGCCTGTCAATGTGGCATAGTAAATATTTTAAACTGAAGGAATTTGAGAAAATCCCATAAGCTGGAATGTCCCTCTCATCTTCCCTTGCTCTGCTCCCTGAAGCCGGGCATAAATCCCAGAAGGGGTTTCCTGACCTTGCCTTTTGAAGACCTTACCCTCATCTGAAAGCAGCCCTCCCCTTGCCTGAAGAGAAGGAACATTCCCACCTCTGAAGGAGAAGGGTCACAGGAAGATTCGGAACCCACAGGCTTTGCCAAGCATCTGCCATTAGATCTCACCATTTCTGTGACCCATCATTTCTCCACAACAGTCTACTCTTTTTCAAACCTAGCATAAAAACACAGGCTTACCCGTTCCTTAATGTCTGCATTTCCTTATTCAGGCTCCCAGGTCATGTAGAAATTATACTAAACAAATCAATATGTTTTTCTCTTCACAATCTGTCATTTGTTATTAGGAGCCTCAGCCAGGAACCCACAAAGGAAGACTTTTTTCCTCCCCTACAATTGTAAAAAAATAATTATTTCAAAAATATTTATTTTGAGACCCCAGCTTTGTTGATGCCTTAAGAATACGTTGAGTTTTTTTCTGTTAGTTCAGTACTTTAAAAAAGGGCCAGTTTATACCAAAAAAGAACAGGTCTTGGATTCTTGGATTTCCCAGGCAAGAGCATCTGCCCCACATTATTAAACCGTGCAACTGTGATGCCCACTGCCAGCCAGCGCAGGAGCCCAGGATGGGAATGCTAAAAAGCAAAATAATTGGTGCTTTCCTTACAAAAATTCAAAGAGCAATTATAATTTCTAATTTAGTATTGCTGAAGATCATACTTTTATTATAAAAATCTAATAAAAATTATTTGATTTCAGCATTGCCAGTTGATACATATGCAAGAGCCTTAAAATGCTTAAAAATATAATTAAATTATCAAATGTTGTAACTTTTGTGCTCACTTGGAAATTTATCCATGCCTTCTCTCCCCCACTCCCGTTGTGTCAGTTTTTCTGCTTTCTGCAGAAAGCCTTACCTCCACCAGCAAAAGAGGTGTTGGTTTGTAATATACCTTCTAATTCCACAGATCCAAAATAGTTTTCAGATGGTTCATCCTAATTACAGGCTAATTAGTCCCGTCCTTCGGGAGGCCTTCCTGGCTCCCTCAGGCAAGGGGAGCAGCTCCCTCCACTGTATTCCCAAGACACTGAAATCATTATTATTCTACATTGTGTGATCCATTTTCCTGTCTTCCCAATCTCCTAACAGATTATGATTTTGTTGAAGGCAGAAATGAGCTCCTGGTCCCTGGTGTCTCCCACATGCGCCTCTGCCTCCTGATTTTTGGTAAGTTCTATTTGCTGAGTAGATGAATACGTGAATCCGTGCAGGAGTGAAGGTGTGTGCCCTCTCTTGATAGATCTAGGCTGCTCAGAATTGCTTCCAGGCACTAATAAATGTCACATTGATAGCAAAGCTGATATGAAGTAGGACTCACAATAGAGTCCAAGTTTGTAAGTCATCTTTTCCAAACCTAAAACACTGGTGTGTGCAGGCAGACACTGCAAAGCCAGACCATCCCCTCTGTGAATGGCATGAGGACTTTCCGATGGCTATTCTATTTAGAATGTTATATCTGGAGCAGAGCCAGAGCCTCTGCTGACGGGAAGCTATCCCCCATGGAGGTGAGCTTTCTTCTTCAGTTCATTAAGAGATGGTGTTCTCTAATCTTCTAGGTACTTGTGTCCATTCAGGAAAAGCAAAAGTTTACCCATGTTACTCATGATTTACTTTTCCCTTAAAAATAGTAAAAAACAAACAAATAAAAAACAAATAAATAAAAAATAAAAATGAATTAGCTGTGTTGAATCCCGGAAGAGGAAAACCTTGTTTCTACTTAGTTTACCTACTTCATTAAACAGAAACATATCAATGAGAAAATTAAGGACAGATTTTAGCTACTAAATGATTCCTCTTTGGTTAATGTTATGAAGTAGACACTTGGAAGATGTTTTCCAATCTTTTGTCTAATTAATACTTTCCTTTTTAGAGGGTTTTAAGATTACAGGGAAATAGTGCAGCATATAAATACCCACTTCCGCCATTTCTCTTTCAACTGTCTCCACCCCTAGTTTTCCCTGCCATCAATGTCAACCTTAGTGTGATGTTTCTTACAATTTATGACCCAATATTTATACATTATTATTTACTAAATTCCATAATTTACATGAGCTCATTTTTTTGCATTGTACATTTTGTGGGTTTTGACAAATGCATGCATCATACAGAAGTTTCCCTGCTCTAAAAATCCACTATACTTCACCTGTTTACCATCCATCATCCCAAGCCTCTGGCAAATACGGATTATTTTACTGCGTATCCATTCACCTATTGAAGGATCTCTTTATTGCTTCCAGTTTTGACCATTATGGATAAAACAATTATAAATGCTCGTGTGCATGTTTTAGTGCGGACACAAGTTTCATTCACTTGGGTAAATGTCTAAGGGACAATTGCTGAGGCATATAGTAGGGCTATGTCTAGCTTTGTAAGGAATTGCCAGACTGCTCCAAAGTGTGGTACTGTTTCACATTCCAACAATTTCCTCCACATCTTCTTGTTTCACATTCCGACAATTTTCTCCACATCTTCTCCAGCATGTGATAATGTGATATCATAAGTGCTTTACATTGCTTTTTTTTTTTTTTTTTTTTTTTTTTTTTGTGGTACCAGGTTTGAATCCAGGGGCACTTTACCACTGAGCCACGTCCCCAGACCATTTTATTTTTTTGTTTTGAGACAGGGTCTCACTAAGTTGTTTTGGGCCTTGCTAAATTGCTGAGGCTGACTTTGAACTTGGAATCTTCCTGCCTCAACCTCCTGAGCTGCTGGGATTACAGGTGTGTGCCACTATGCCCAGTGTATTTTGGTCATTCTTACAGGGCTAGAGTGGTATCTCATTCTTGTGCAACTTGTAGATCCCTAATGACATACAATGTTATTTTTTCACATGCTGACTGGCCATCTGCAGATCTTTCATGAACTGTCCAGATGTTTTGCCTACTTCTTAGCTGGTTTGTTTTCTAATTGCTGAGTTTTAAGGGTTATTTGTATATTTTGGATACAAATCTTGTTTTAGATGTGTCCTTTGCATACCTTTTTTCCGTCTATGTCTTGTGCTTTCATTCTCTTACAGCTTATTTTTTTTAACCATTATATTGTATATAGCATTTTAGTTTACAAAGTTTGTTCAAATAGAGCATCTCAAAGTGATACTGGGAGGTAGATGTTGTCATGCCCACATTAGATATATGGAAACATAGGGAAAAGATGATTTGATTCTGGTCAAAGGATTCACAGTGGAGCTGGGGCAGAGTCTTTCCCTCAAAGGTAGGATTTTTTGCTTGCTTTTGTAGGTTGGCACTGTGCAAGGTAAGTGCTGCAGAACTGTAGAGAATGCCCCCTCTCCCTTCCTCTCAGCGTGGCTCTCTGACTCTCAGGAAATGTGTTTTCTACCTGTGCTGAGCTCAGGACTATTATTAAGGAATTTATGGTTTTTCAAGAGCCCACATCTGCCAGCTCCTCATCCCTCACATGAGGTGATCTCCTCAAATTGTCCTCAGCCACCATCCTGGGGTACCTGTGGTCTGCGTCCCACTGGGGAACTAAGATATTAAGATAAGAAACTTTTTAAAAAAAATTCAAGGTTGGGGACATAGAGAGGATGGTTTCTAAGTACAAAGGTGTAGTTGGACAGGAAGAATAACTTCGAATGTGCACAGCAGGGTAACTATGGTTGACAACAATTAATTGTATATTTCCAAAGAGCTAGTAGAGAGGATTGTGGATGCTTCCAAAACAAAGAAATAATAAATGTTTAAGGCAAGGGCTCTACTAATTACCCTGTATTGAGCTAGAACACTGTACTCTATAAATATGTATAATTTTCATATGTCTTAAAAATAAAAATATTTTTTAAAATCTAACAACACCAACAACAACAACAAAAAAACACCAAACTTGTCTTTTTTATTTTTTTCACAATCCAGACCACACTGTCTTGGAAAATCCTGTTCTTACTTTGGCAAATGCAAAACAAACAAGAACAGAAAGTTTAAAAAAAATTAATTGAAGGGGAAACCCCTCTCTCTTTGTGATGTGACATATTGCAGTTTGGCTCAGTTGTGAACACATTTACTGGGGTTGCTGATGCCCACCTTCAGAGCCTTGAGGGGAGGGCTCACACCTTGAGGAGCGGGGGCACGTTGGGAGGCTGTATAATGCCTGATGACCCAACTTCTTCCCACCTGGATGCAGATTTAGTCCAAAGCATTGGGATCTCTTAGCTCTGCAGCTTTCCAGAGTGGAGAGATTTGTCTTCTAGTTCTTGCTGAATCTGATTAAAGACAACATTAACAATAAAGACATTTTATGGACGGAACTGGAGAACAGAATGCTAAGTGAAATAAGCCAGACTCAGAAAACCAAGGGTTGAATGTTCTCTCTCATATGAAGATGCCAGAGCAAAGTAAGGGGGTAAACATGGAGGGGGAGTTGGACATCATATCACAAAGACAGGGAAGATCAGGGGAGTAGAAGGAAACTGAGGGGGAGGGTGGAGGTACATGAAAGAGGAGGAAATGCAGAATAAAATTTGACAAAATCACACTATGTACCTGCATAAATATACCACAATAAATTCCACTGTTATGTATATCTATAAAGCACCAATTAAAAACACATACATGGGGGCTGGGGCGGTGGCTGAGTGGTTTCAGTGCTTGCCTGGCATGCACGAGGACCCGGGTTAGAACCCCAGCACCACGTACACAATGAAGTGTCTGAGCAACGAAAGTCACATGAAAAACTAATAAAATTGATTCTCTCTTTCTCTCGCTGGCCCTCTTAAACACACACACACACACACACACACACACACACAAATGGGGGCTGGAGTGGTGGCTCAGTGGTTATGCCACTTGCTTGGCATGTGTGAGCATGCGGGTTCGAACCCGCACCATATACATAATGAGTTGAAGCAACGAAAGCCACGTGAAAAAAACCTAAAAATAAAAATTGATTCTCTCTCTCTCTCTCTCTCTCTCTCTCTGTCCCATTCTTTAAAAACAAAACAAAACATGGGGTTGGGGATTTAGCTCAGTGGCAGAGCACTTGCCTAGCATTCGCAAGGCCTCGAGTTTGGTCCTGAGCCCTGAAAAAAAAAATGATGGTGCACACCTGTAATTCCAGGAGCTCAGAAGGCTGAGGCAGGAGGATCGCAAGTTCGAAGCCAGCCTCCGAAACTTAGAGATGCCCTAGGCACTTAGTGAGACGCTATCTCAAAATAAAAGATTAAAAAAAGGGCTGGAGATGTAGTTCAGTGGTTAAGTGCTCCTGGGTTAAATTCCTGGTACAAAAATAAAACAAACAAACAAAAAATACACATGAATAAAAGGTGGACTAGTAGAGAAGAAGGGGAACGGGAGATGGAGTAGGGAAAGGAAAGGTAGGATACTGTGGACTGAAATGTAGTAGTTGAATTCTAGGCACGTGTGACTCTGTCAAAATGAGCTCAGCTACTATGTGCCACCAGAATACACCAATAAAAGCAAAAACAAAACAGATTTTAGCGGAGTGGTGAATGGTGTGGCTGACGTCATAGGAATTTGGCATCTGCTGAAGATAATCTGAGAGGAACAGTCGAGACTTGACAACCTTTCTTTCAGAAAGCAAAATTGCCTGGTTCTGGTGATACCAGTTATTATTGGCTTCCCTGCCTGCAATAATGTCACAGTAATTCTAAGGGAGTTGTTTACACAAGTGGAAAACTCTGACTCCTTGCTAACACGTTTCAGCTGCGAACTGCTCTGATGACACTCAAAAGGCTTCCAGTAACAGACATTTCCTCCAAGCTCAGGGAGAAGTTATCTGGGAACAATGCCCTTCTTCAGGGAGGTTATTTATGTTCATTGAGCTAATGCGTTTTTGTCCAGTAATACATTTAAATAGCTTTCCATTTTACAGTTATGCTTCACTATCACATTTCAGAATTTCACTTTTTTCTTCTCAGTATAGCTGGCAATTTCCTCAAGTATGCAATGAGAGCATTGTCCTTTCGAAGTCATTTGAAATAGACCTGGTCTCAGCCATCTCAGGGGAATATTCTCTGGCTGATAATCGTAACCAAGTGGAATGCACAAATGAACGGAAGCCCTGGGGACCTTGTTGCAGGGCGACAGTGCACCTATTGATCTGGGAGGAGGCCAGACGGTCAGCCTCTGATGGTGCATGAAAAATAGTCCTCTAAGTCTAGTTAAGAGGGGCAAGGAATTCGAGGAGAGACTCTTTCCAAGATTCATAAATGGAGTCACTCTTGTCTTGTATGGATATCAAAGAAAAAGAGGCTCTGTAGAAATGAACACAAGTAGCTTTATACTACCTGTTAGCAACAGTAAAAAGACAGCACAGGCAACTGGGAAAAAAATATTGTTTTAAAAATGGAAAAGGTGGATCAGCCTGCTAAATGAATTTGAAGCACATACAATTCTGTTTAAATGTCTTGGAAAATCAGTGCAACATGGGTGGCTAGAGAGGTGGCTCAGGGGTAGAGCCCTTGCCTGGCATGCGCAAAGACCTGGGTTTGATCCCAATGAGGAAAAACAAAACCAGACGAAAAAATAAGTCAACTCTTTGTCTCAAAAAAAAAAAATCAGTGCAACACAAATGCTTTAAAATATTAGCTTTATATTTTCTTAAAACCACAGAGGTATGATTACGTTAAACAAAATAAACCAGACTCAGAACGTCAAGGGTCAATTGTTTTCTCTCATTTGTGGAAGCTAGAGAGGGAAAAGGAAAAGAAAGGGAGATGGAATGAAAATCAAAGGAGATCAGTAGAATAGAGGAAAAGGACCAGGGGTTGAGAGGAGGTGAGTGCTGGGGAGTGATATTGGCCAAATTGTATTGTTATATTGTATGCATGTACAAATACCTAACAAATCACATCATTATGCACCAATAAAAAAATGAGGGTAAAGAAAAAAACAAAATAAAACCCCCAGAGGTAAGGAGGGTGAGAAAAGCAGCACCCATCTCTCTGCTTGTACTTTGCATATAACAGGGTCCCCTTGTCCTGGGTCAGGGGACATGCTGCAAATTGTTCCACAGACGCCTGAAGCTATGGAGAGTACTGAACCCTATATATATATTTTTTTTTTCTATACACACTTACCTATGACAAACTTATAGCTAGTAACAATAATAAAACAGAACAAGTATAACAATATTCTCTACTGAAGATTATTTTTGAGAGAGGACAGTGAGAGAGGGGGAGAGGAGAGATATGTCAATTTTATGTAGTTTTTCATGTGGCTTTCATTGCTCCGACACTTCACTGTGTACGTGGTCCTGGGTTTTGAACCTCTGGTCCTTGCACATGCCAGGCAAGTGCTGTAACCACTGAGCAACCCCTCCAAACCCTATTGAAGATTATTTAAAGCTTATATTTATGTCTGGAATTTTCCGATTCATATTTTCAGATCTTGGTTGATCTCATGTAACTGAAACCGCAGAAGCTGAAGCCCTGGATATGGGAAGACTACTGACTGCGGTGGGGACGGGGGCACAGCAGGGTCATTGTTTCCATGAAAATAAATTTCCTTTCTGCCTGAGCTCCCAACTCAGAACTGTGCATGTGTACTGTAAGTTTAGGAGGCAAAATGGTCCAAGAAAAGTTAATATGAGGTTAAAAATTCAAATGAAAAATAAAATTGACAGGAAATTTTTTAAAAAGTGGCGGGGGGTGTCTATGAAGCGTGAATTGGGTAGCTCACTTGTAGCAGTTTAATGCTGGAAACCTAAGCTGGCCCACATCTTGGAGGTTGCCCCTCTGCAGGGCAAGGAGCATGTCAGGGAAGGATTTCCTCTGTTCTGTGACTAGGTGTCTTTGGGGCCCCGCTGGCTGTGGACTCTTGCCACTTGGTTGGTCCTGCTTTGCCTTGAGTGCAGCAAAGCCAGGGTGTTCTCTAGGACGGAATGTTCATCAGCTGATCTATGACTTGGATCATCTTTCCACCACCAATTAGTGATGCTACTCTGCAGTAGGCTCAGATGCTGGCACAGGATTATCTAAAATAGATCTCTGAAATGCTGGCAGTGGTGGTTGCACGCTACATCACACAGGGAACTCAGAAAAGTGCACACCCAGACCAGAAAACCATTTGTTTTTTAAAAGAAGGCATATGGAATATTGGATGTGTGTGTAGGAGTGAAAGAGGAACCCAAAAAAAGTATTTCACATGGATAGATGCCCATATACAGCAGGAAAAAAAAACTGATCCCATTCCAATTTCAAAGGTTCCTATGGAGGAATGTAGCGTACTTAATAGTCAGCCACTAAGCATGCTTGTTAGAATCCCAGACCAGATCAGAAAGGCATGGGCAGTGTTCAAAGAGTTGTCTTTCTTGTTCCAGTCTTAGTTCTCTGCATACAAAGATCCTCAGGAAATGCTGGTCCAATTATGCCTATTATGCCTGATTTCATTTTTTTTATTAAGAGTTTATAGAGATACAAATGAGAGGGAAACATTATCAGACCAACAATAACCAAAGTATATACACATAGTTATCCAGGGGTAATGCCCAAACATGGATGACCACCTTGAGTTTCACCTGTTGCAGTTACCCCCAGGAGAACTCTTGCATAAAATGGGTATCTCGTGGAGGAATAACCTCTGCTTCTGAGATGGTTCGCCTATATTCCCACTCTCCAGTATCTTAGATCATCTTCAAATACCCTCCCCACACCCCCCTCCCTACACCTCCCAGTATCCTAGGGTGCCATCCCCCTATTATGCTGACAATCATACAGTTTGAGGATATTATTAGTTTAGCCGTTTAACCTACTGCTTCCCCATGTATTCTAGCTTCCACATATGAGAGAAACCATTCGGCCCTTGAGTCTCTGAGATTGGGATACTTCACTTAGCATAATTCTTTCCATCTCCATCCATTTGATATCAAAAGCCATAATATCGTCTTCTCTAATGGCCGAGTAGTATTCCATTGTATGTATGTACCAAAGTTTTTGTATCCGCTCGTTGAGTGAGGGGCATCTGGGTTGATTCCATAGTCTAGCTATAGTAAATTGAGCTGCTATAAACATTGAGGAAGCCACATCACTATAATATGCTGATTCTCTTTTGGGAAAATCCCCAGGAGTGGGATAGCTGGGTCATAAATAAGGTGGTTCCATCCTTAATTTTTTGAGGATTCTCCACACTGCTTTCCATAGCAGCTGAACCAGTTTGCAGTCCCACTAGCAGTGTGACAGTGTTCCTCTTTTCCCACAGCCCCTCCAGCATCTGTCGTTGCTTGTATTCTTCATTTTTGCCACTCTAATAGGAGTGAGGTGGTATCTCATTGAGGTTTTGATTTACATTTCTCTTATAACTAACGATGTGGAGCATTTTCTCATATATTTGTGGGCTTTCTGGACTTCCACTGGAGAGAAGTTCCTTTTGAGATCTTTAGCCCATTTGTTGATTGGATTATTTGTGGGTTTGGACTTTAGTTTCTTTAGTTCCCTGTAAATTCTGGATATTAGCCCTCTGTCCGAGGTGTAGCAGGCAAAAGTTTTCTCCCATTCTGTAGGTTCTCTGTTTATGTTCTTGACTAGATCTTTAGCTGTGCAGAAACTTTTGTTTAATTGCATCCCATTCATTTATTCTTGATTTTACCGCATGAGCCATGGGAGTTTTGTTAAGGAAGTAGCTGCTGACTCCTATATGTTGTAGTGATGACCCTACTTCTTTTTCTAGTAAGTTTAAAGTTGTTGGTTTAATATCCAGGTCTTTGATCCATTTTAATTTTTCTGCAGGGTGAAAGATAAGGATCTAGCTTCAGTTGTCTATATGTGACTGTCCAGTTTGTCCAGCACCATTTGTTGAACAGGCTATCTTCCTTCCAGACTATGCTTTTGCCCCCTTTATCAAATATCAAATATTTAAAGATATGGGGGTTTGATGCCTGACTTCATTTGAAGTCAGGTCTTTGGGAAGAGGAAGGGGAACCGAAATGAAACCTATGGCAACATATATTTTATTGACTGAGTCTTTGGGGGGCCACGGACAGGTGCCTGATGAACTTCAAATTAAATCCTTTAAATTTTTAAAACTTTTATGAATTCATACATAAATTACAGTGCATTTTGCATACCTAAGAGAGATGATCTTGCTTCTTAAAGCAGATGTTTCTCGAATTAAAAAAATAAATTCCTTTAGTTATCAATCCCTGAAGAGGGGATTTTGATTTGACCACACACAAACAAAAAAGTACGTTAAAAAGTAAATGTACTTTTTAAATGTTTAGTTTAAAAACACAGATACTGAGCTTCAGCTCTCCCAAAGGGGAAGTAATCCCATGGAGCCCTATACCAATAGGTACTTTCTCTAGTCAAGTACGTTTTTAAGGGTGAGCATTAACAAAGTAAGGCTCTCAGGCCCAATTTAGACCCCAAAGGAAATGTCAACAGGGAGACCTTTTAGCTTCGGGAATGCCTCTAGGGCAAAGAAACTAGTTATTTGCCCAGCCATAAAACCTTACAGGTCTTCTCCATGGAGTAAAAGGTGAAAATAAAAGCGAATCTAAAGTAGTCTTATTGGAGGGTACCATTGTTAAAGAGAAGTTTAATGATTGAAACGAAGTTCAGCAATATGCAAGAGCTGGGACTATGGTGAAGGAAATAGGGCAGAACCAAGGGAGAGGGAAATGGAAGAGAGAAAGTCAAACCATCTGGCTACAGAATTCTCTTCAATTCCAAGGCCAAATGCTTAAACTGTACTTCTTGACCTTAAGTTTCAAATATTTCTAGGCCACACCTGACTGCAGCTACCACACTAGCTAACCCCACAGTGACTGCAGTCTGGTACCAACAGAGCCGAGATGCTCTAGGGCGTACACAAAGGGAATATTCTACATCATGGATCTCCCCCAGAGAATTTTATCATGCATTTGTCAGTCTTGGAGCTCTGTGGCCTCGTCTCAGCAGCTCTTTTGCTTGTGCCAAGATCTCTTCTGTGAGAGCTTTAAAAATAAAATTATTTTAAAGTTGAACAGTAACACACTCACTTTTTCAAGTCTTCAAGATGCAGATTATCAAGTTTCCCATGAGCTCATATGTCACTTGTTCCTGAAGGCCTTTGATTTTCCACCCCCAACCTCATCTGTATTGCATTTCGGCAACTCTAACCCCTTCTAAACACCCGTAGGAGCCTGTGTTTCAGTATTTATACGCAGTAGGCATCCAATGAGGATTTGCTGAATGAATTTCAGTATTCTCAATATGGGTGTGTGACAGCCATTGGATGGACATGACCTGGTCAACAGAGAACTCTGGAACCAAACCATGTGAATTCAAATTACATCTTATGAGCTTTGTAACAATGGAACAAAGCACTCTTTTTAAACAATTTTATTCTAACAGTACAGTTTTTATTTTGATTGATGTATAATGCAGGTCTTAATATAGGTGAGGCTAGGGCTGGAGCGGTGGCTTGGTGGTTATGGCACTTGCCCAGCATGTGCCATTACAGGTTCAAACCCCAGCACCCACGTACACAACTAAGTGTCAGAGCAATGAAAGCCATGTGAAAAACTCAGTAAAAATTGATTCTGTCTCTCCCTCTCACTGTCCTTCTCTCTTATTACAACAACAAATTATATATATATTTATATTTATTTATATTTGTGAGGCTAGTGAGCATCAATGTGTGAAACACTTCATATTTATAAAAGGCTTTAGATATTCAAGCATTCACGTGCAGAACATTGCTCTAAATATGTACTTAATACACTGCTAAACACTCAATCCAAGATAAAGTATAGGAGAAAGACTGTAAGTTATTCTATAAAACAATGACCGATTTTTTCCAGTATCAATTTCAAAGATTACATAACATCTTGTGTTTGGAGGGGAAAATTCTACCAATATTGCTTTTGATTAAATATATTTTAATAAAACCCTCAAAGTATGATAAACCACATATTTTTATATTGACCATTGCATTTCTACTATTCATATATGTCATTGCACTTATTAAATTGGTCATTCATATGCACCATTTTTGTTGTTGTTACTGGGGTTTGAACCCAGTGATGCTTAACCACTGAGCTGTATCCCCCAGATACTTTTTTTTTTTTTTAACTTTGAAATAAGAGCTAAGTTACTCTGGGTCTCTTGCTGAAGCTGGCTTTGAACTTTCAATCCTCTTGCCTCAGCCTCCCAAGCCGCTGGGATTACAGGTGTGCGCCTGGGATGCACCAATAATATTGATAATCAAGAGAAAAATATCAGGAAAAAATGATTATACTTGAGCATGCTTCTTGGACATATTTAATTCTGGCTTTAAAATTAGCATTTTGACTTGAACATAAAATGTCTAGACTTCTTTATGTGAACTCTGCTTTTCTGCCTTCATCCTTCAAGAGACTTTCAATCTTCACATTTCTTTGACTCTACTATTTAGAGCCCTGCAACAAAAAACCTTTTACAAAATTCCCCAAGGGTAAAGAATCTCCCAAGTGGGGAGTTTTCAGGTGTTATTTGTTCCATTTTGTGGGTTTCATTTCTGAGGTTGGCTTAGGATTCCCAATGAGTTCTTTGGCAACCTGTCTTCCAGAGCTCATGTAAAATTTTGTCTCCACCTCTCCTGTAAATTTTGTCTTGCAAATGTAGGGGACATAGAAAATACAGTAGGAAGAGGGTTGAGGAGGAGGGTTGTATAAGGGCAAACTGTTAACACACAAGTTGTAAGTTTTAGTGGGGCCTTCTAAGGCATTAAGTCTGTAGAAAAAAAATTTCATAGGAAATGAGACACTTCACTCCCTGCAAAAGGCATCTTAAGAAATGGCTCTATGATCAAGAAAGTTGACTTTTTGGGAATTGTGGATCATGAAGGTAAATTCAGAGATATCCAATCTGAACAGTATTTCCTATTTCCAAATGACCTTCATTCCAGTACTTCTTTTTTTTAGGTTCGAACATGGATCCCTCTGCTTTGAACAACAATTTTTGGATTTGTGAAGAGGAAATACATGAAAAAGAAAATTTGTGCATGCCCAGTCACTCTTGCAGGCTTTATCTGAAACAATCACAGAAGGAAGCTTTCTAGAATATGAGTATATCCTGGGGTTTGTGCATGGCATGGAGAAAATGGGTGGAATACAGATAAAATAGGAATTGGGAAAATATTGGTATTTGAAGCAGGGTGTTGGGAACCTGGGTTTGAAGTATTAATAATCTCTTTTACATGTATATGAAAATTTCCATAATTCTAAAAAGTTTTGATAAATGATTAATAAGCTAATCTTTTCTAGTAGGAATTTTCAGTATGTATGGATCCTAGTTTTATGTTTTTATCTCACTATTGATAAGAACTTTATTTTTTCCTTGCAAGAGATTTCATGTTCTATTCTATTCAAAGGGAACGATGCAATTGTATAACACATGTAGTAGCACATAAAATCTCATGTATATTGTCATTTCTTATAGCAGTTTTCATCCTTAATATGGACCCCACCACAATTTTATATTCAGCAATGGCATTATGTAAAGGCATGAATTTCAACTATTGTGAATTTCCACACCATCAAATCTCTTAAAACATCTTAACCTCTAAAGCACCAGGCTCATTCAAATTTATTTCAAAAAGGCAGCTGTACTCAGTATGCATTTTGAATATACATGCTAACCTTATAGTTGGGGTAAAAATACGATTATAATTAGCAATAATGATACATTTTCCTTGTATTCTCTTTTCATATCCATAGACATTGTATGAAAAGTTACCATTACCACCATTTAGTGGTTCAAAAAGCTAAAAATCCAATGGTAAATGAGTGGAGACTAAACTTGGAGCTCAATCTGTCTAAACACAAAGCCCATGTGATCATACTGTACATTTGTGTAGTTGCCAAAAGATTAAAAAAAATTATCAGAGGCTTAATAATATTCAGCAAATCTGAGTTTATACTTTAGGCTATGGTCTTAATGATGTCACTTCCTTAGTTTTGTTATAGCTCAGATCTCTCTTCCTAGCAAGGTGTCCCCAGAGACTCTTGTCCCGAGTAGAGGACAGAAGCACCTTTTTCTTCGGCTGGACTCCACTCTACACCTCAGGGGAAAAGCAATCAGTGCAGGTCAGACAATGATGAATCTCAGGCAAAGAGGGGAAGATCATTACAAGATGTCCCAAGTAGTCAAAGTATCTCACTTTTATTTTTCTTTACCTATTGTTTTTAAGGAATGGGATACATGAAAGGCACACACTCTACAATCGGTAGTGTGAACATAAAAAGAAATATATTTGAATAATATCTTTAAAATATTTCAAATTTTTATTAAATATTTTTATTCAGTTTTAAGATCACAGTTAAAGTACTTTAGCATGTTATACACATGACTTACATGTGCAATTTTTAGAAATATCAAATTAGGTATAAGATTTTGAAGAAAGAAATTATATAAATGTGTATATTGACTTTTACTACACATACATCTAAGAAAGCAATAATTCTGTTGTACCATTAAGTGGAAATCATTTATTACATGGCATGTTTACACCAACTCTAAAGAGAACCAAGCCAATTTCTGAAAGCAAAAAAAATGAGCGATTCAGTCGTGCTGAAGCTGTCAACTAACTTAAGATCTGGTCGTCAAATGAAACTATGGTTAATTTATGACACGTAAGTAAGCAAGTCAAACCTATGAGAACAGTTCATCATCTGGTATGTGGAATCTCAGGTGGTTTTATTCTCTTTTTGACAAATTCCTGAGAGCAAGACTTGTTTAGTACTGAAGAAATGGAAAAATAAAAAAGAAAAAAAGAAAAATGCTGCTGAGTAAGTTACTGAGCTGTAGATGGCAAACCTTCCCTACCCTCAGTTCTGCCGCTCTTCGAGCGAGGCACTAATGTGAGGAGTCAGGGGACATGAGCTCTAGTGGGTCAAAAAGAGAATTCGTGCTAATTCATGAAGCATGCTTGTCTCTGATTTAGGTTAGAGCTTGTGAGGTAAGATTTGCGTTGTGGGCAGAAGGGTTTGGAGGCATTCGATTAGATCCTTGTTACTCAGTAACCAGTTCTGGCCCAAGTTATCAGGAAATCTTTGGAAGGAATAATAATGTTTGTGATAGTAAGTTTTGTGCATAAAAATTAGTTTGAGGACATGATCAGTTTTGACCACTGACTGCCAAAAAACAAACAACAACAACAAAAACAAAAAAAACAAAAAAACAAAAAAAACCCCCAAAAACATCTGAACCCAGTGGCCAAAAGAACTTTTAATTACAATGTTCTCTCTCAATGTATGCTGGTATAAATCATACCATCAAAGATAAACCTGGCCAGAAGAAACTTTTTTTAAAAAGGAAAAAAAAAATATATATATATATATATTTGAAGGAAAGGGTAGCATAAGAAGATGGAGATATCTGTGGGAATCAAATGTGTCTGTCTTCTTATTCACTCTTCTGTTGTTTCTTTGTTCTGAAATAAAATAATGTCCCCAGTGGAAAGGACAAAGTAATCTAATGTGGAATATAATATATAATAAACTTAGCTATCACTATCAACTTAAAGCAAAGCAGCCCATCAAACCCTGAATACTTCACCAGACACTTCTGGTAAGATGAACTGAATAACTGCTTCCTTTTTTTTTTTTTAATTATATGTATGCTGTTAGTCAATCTAAATAAGACAATTTTTTAAGATCCCAAAAGTCAAATAAAACGAAGTCCACATCTAATTCTTTGGGAATACCTGTATAAACAAAAGCAACATCTAATTAGCAATTAGTATATTTTGAATAAGGTGCAAAACAAAGAGCTATGTGGGGAACAGCTGAATTTTAACTTTCACCTAGCAGTCACTCTGAATACTTTTCAGGTCAAATGTAATAGCATTTGCGTCTACTGCCCATTTTCAGCAATACGTTGTTCTCTCTGGAGAAGGCGGTTTGTGAAGTCAAAACACTGCAGTGGAAAACAGTGGCACTGAAGGCAGAAGCAAAAAAAATAAAAGACAAACTTTTGAAACAGAACTTACTGAAATTAACTTTTAAAGCCGAGGTAGCCCATTAGGATTGGCCTTACATGAGGGCTCTGTGGAGCAGTGCAATCAGAGGTGAATCTACTCAACAGCATCATGTACACCCCAATATTCCCTTCACAAATGATGGCTTCAGGCCTCCTGATCTCCTTCTTGTCCCCGACACCACAGTTGGTGCTTCTCCTTTGTCATATGGATGCTGTCCTCAGCCTCCAGCTGCTGGTCTTCAGAACACTTACGCTTCATACAGTAGTTCAGCAGGCAGCATGGTCCCACTGCTTCACATTAACGCCAAACACCAAGCTTAGAACAGAGCAATCAGTACTCCCTACCCACCCACCCTATAAACAAAACATGTCATTCAGTTTTCAGCTAACTCCTGTTCTGCAGCAATTTGTAATTTGCTTAAGATTTGACATAGGTGCAAACACTTTCATACACTGAGCCAAAGACTGCAGAGTGCAAACACATTTTTATATGACTTAGAGTAGTATCTGACTTAAAGGACAGAGATTGAACACGTCAGATTCTAAATAACCAGACCAGTTCAGATGCGTCTTTTTTGTTCATAGTGTTCCATCACTATTTTTCTCTTCAGTAATTGTAATGGCAGGAACCAGAATAATGATAACATGGGAACTATTTCAGCATGGCTTTGGGGTACCATCTGACAGAATTAAATAACTTCTGATATTTGTGGGAAAAGGACTTGTCAGAATTACAACAATATAATTTATCCTTTGAAAAAGGATTGAATGAATACAGAGTTGAGTTTTGATCTAAAATCTGAGAACTGACCTAATTTGGGGACAAGAACCTGTATTTCCAATGTGGCTGTGGGACATTTTCCTTTTCCTGATCTCATATACAGTACCCAAACAAATAAAAACTTCAAGGATGTCTTACAGTATTTTTTCTTTCACTCAGCTTCTTAGAGCTGCAGTTTCAGTTACTATAATATACTCTACACACTTCAAAATTACATAGGAAATACCAGAATAACTAAATAAATAAAAAGCTAAAGAAAACCGGAATAGTACTACGTCTCCATCTGAGACGAAATCTTCCACTTCCAGCATTGCAGAGAAGGGCTAGGACAATTTTTCCCCCAAAGATTTATATACAGGTTTGAATCCAGAAATTAAGGTTAAAAGCATAAATATTGATAATTTCAACTAACTTCAGAATGGTTTCCAAAAGATATGATACAACGATTTAGAATAAAACAAAGCAGAAGAGCATCATATTTTGGTTTGCTTGAGACATACATAAGGTGCAACAACTTTTGTCGTGAGGATGTTGTGGGACAAATGTTAGTGTAGATGTGTTTGCTGGCAGATTAAAGTATACACCATAGCAATATGATTTTCCAAAATAAAAAAAAAAAGAGACAATGAAGTGAAAATGATAATGGAGGGGATACTACATACTGGTCTGAAATATTTGTGCTAACAAATGTTACCTGAAAATATCAACACCCCTCTGCAACAGATTCAGGGCATGAGAAGCACTACCACTGAAATCAAAACCTCTCAGAGAACCAAGGCGAGTGCCTAAAGAACTATAAAGCTTTGCAGGATTTCTGCTACTCTCAGTGCCTAACCGCTTAAAAATTAAGCATTTCTACAAAAAGGTTTGTTTTAAAGTATCTGAAAACAGTCATATCCAGGAAATTGTCCCCCCCCCCCACCCGTACCCCTGCCTAAGGGAAAAGCCACTGAGGTTTAGGAAAAAGCAGATCAAGTAAGATATTAATCACATAGAAAAAAGTAATCTTCTGTTTTGCTTCTTTTTAAAAAAAGGTCCCATGAATATACAGCAATCTCTTAAGGAACTCTAGTGAAATGTAACTGGAGGACTGAAGGAGGGTGCTCTGGCAAAACTAGATCTATTCTAACGTGTTCTACAATGACAAGTTAGTACCATTGTCAAGATGCATGTTCTGCACCATACAACTTTTGTTGTTGGTTTTAGTTTATTTTTTGGATTTTAGCAAATTATAATTTTTAAATCACTGCTAGCAAGTGGTCCAAAACTCCAACAGCCACCAACATCAGGACCCAGCAATTTTCAAACATTCACTTTGTTTTGAAATTTAGAAAATCTTAATTAAACAGTGCCATAGTAAAAAGAGTATGCTAAAATCTGGGACTGTTCCTGTGATAGTTCTATGTGAAGGGGGTTAAACTATAACCATGGATAAATCTTCTACTAATTCTTGCCTCCTCCATCCCCACAATGAAGATGCATTTTTGAGGACATCATTCTAATGTTCTGCTGTCCTCTTTACCTGCTTTGGGGGGGAAAAAAAAGAGAACAAACCTACATTTTTCCAATCCTGTTAGTATATGTTGTACATATTTTCCAGCACCGAAACTGAAGTAATATCTACAACCATGAGAAGCTAAACTTAGTCAGTATTAATAGAGTCATTTTTATATGGCTATTAGGTCAAATTACAATTAGAAAAAAATTATCATTACAATTCAGTCAAGTATAAATAAGAAAGCTAGATAAAACCATGTAAACTGTCACCATTTAGACATCTAACTCAAAAGCTTCAAACTCGAACTAGAACTATCAAAACTCCACCAGCTTGAAAACCATTAAAAATTATTGCTGGAATCCAATAATCAAAATTTGGTAGTTTGTGCTGTGATGCAAAAGTGGGGAAATATTTTGTGCTATGGAACAAATACCCTGTAAAATCTGTAGCCTTAGACTAATTTTGATTTATCACTTTGCATCTGCTGCTAGGAAACAAGACACTGCGAACGTCAGGTGGTGAAGTCAACATGTTCAACGTTCTAAGCCAGTTAATACACTTGGCACTGGCACAGGTACTGTAGATTTTATGTTTAAAAGCAACAAAACACAAAAAGGAAACAGAAACTTGCAGGTGGATCTACGACTGAGAGGACCACCATCATGTACTCAATACCTCCTAAACAGCAAGCTTGAAATGACTCTAAAAACCTGCAGTGCCAATTAGGCTGTGCATAGCAATTACAACACGTCCAGTCTGTCTGTGATGGATGTGAAAGGTCTATAGCTCCAAGTCCACATGAAGTGAGTGTCTTCAATGTGTTTAGAATAGTGAAGTAATACTAAGGTCACTTCTGAATAATATTTTTGTCTTTTTTTTTTCATTTGTATGAACGATTCATTGGTCACTTAGACCCCTGTGTAAAAATAAAAGAATCCTCAAGGCATGAAAACATCAGTAATCTGTAATCTGCAGGACTCTTCCCCTGTCTGGGAAAATATTTGCCACAATTTGCCCCAAGCAAATTCTTCTTGGTCACTCAAGGCTAAGAAAAAAATTCAAATTGTAAGAATTGTAATTCTCTCTCTCTCTCTTTCTTTCTTTCTCTCTCTTTCTCTTTTTGCCAGCAAGCAAACTATCACTCTGGTGGCAAATATAAAAGTGCAGAATATATGGACCACGAGGCCGAGCATACACCGCTAACAATGGTACATCTGCCTGTCCATGCTGCTTGGGAGTCTCTGGAACAGGCTTTTAATATTTATTCTACAATATAAATGTAGGTATAACCTATTATATAAACCATCTTAGAACTTAAATCTCCATGTACAAAAAAGACTAAGAATATCTAATAATAACTAGTGCAGTGCGTCAGGGTTTTTTTGTTTTGTTTTGAAAGAATAACTAGGTAATATATGAAACTAGTTTCACACTCTCTGGTTGGTAAAAGAGATGCTGAATGAGCTACAGTAAAGGTAGCCTTTTACCAAGTCACCACCTATTACTGTCAAAAGCCTTCAATGGAAAGCAAAGCTCCAGGATCATTCAGTTTCTGTTCAGTATCAGACAGATAACATCACCATCAAAGATTCTGGGTTCCAAAAGAACAAACTGGCCCAGGATGCTAATTTCTGCTTCAAGTGAGTCTGGGCCGTGTAGGGCAACAAGCACTTGTTTGCAGTCTATATTTTCCACCACATGGACTCACTAGCATCCCTTGGTAATGACAAGGCTAGGGTAGTAGGTAAAGCACAATGTTTTACAGTTAAAGGGCGCTTCACTGGTCAGCACAAGAAATAAGTACAGGAGCCTGTGGCATTTCTTTTGGCTGTCCATCATGGGTGAGCGGAGTCGATCTCTGACCTCTGTAAAACAAGAGGGGGAAAATGACTTATTCAGGTTATATTATCAGAGACAGGAGAGGAAGATGAATAACAAAAGCTTTCCAGTACCTTAATTGCTGCTGCTGTTCCTTACGTCATTTAATTAAAACCAGTTTCATCATCAGATTTTTTTTCTTCCTTCCTTTCTCCCTCCTCCCCACCTCTTATTCTTCCTAACTTACTAAAATTTTTAATCTCAATTTCCCTTATATATACTACCTGGTCCCAAACAATTGACTACTTCCATTTTGTAGAGATGAAACCTGAAACGCCCAGATTTCGGACAACTCCCTAAGGACTGACATTTTGGAACAACATTTGTCCTCTTTATCCACGAATATTAAAAGTGGCACATTCCTTTCCTTGATTTGCCCAAAGAAAAAACTCTCCTACAGTAATTGGTAATCTCCAGGCTCATTTCTCAAGATCCATTGTAATACATTCAATTTAAAACTTAAGGCCAATAAAAGCAATGGCTGCAGAAGAGGAAGAGATGGACTATGGCTTATAACAACAATAAAAAAGGAACAAAATTAAATAATGAAGAAACAGTAGAAATCTCCTATATAAAGGAAGCCTCACAAGTACACGGACAGGGACAGAGAAAAGTACAGAGGGAGGAGGCAAGTACTGACTCTGCAATTTGGTTGCAAGAAAATCCAGCCTGCTTAGTCCAATATCAATACATGTGGAGGGAAAACTCCATCGAAGACTAGAACACTGATGGAAATTTCCATCATTTGGATTGGAACTACACCAAATATAGCTGATTTTTCTTTCATTCATCTGTTGTATAATTAGTAGTAAAAAATACAATTTATTTCATGGTTATGAGAAAACTGTTAAAATTCCTGGCAATTTCCACAGTGCTTCTTGTCTTACAATGATAGAACTGAGACACCCCCACCCCCTGACGTTTGCCAACACAACGAGAAGACACTCCCTGCTCTGTCTCTTGCACCAGTCTGTGGTACCTGACCCTGCATGTACCATGCTTCTCTTGATGGAGAAGCAGCAATGTTTTCACTGGTTTGGTCTTTCACTATAGTACTCTCCCTTCAGGAAAGATACAACAAAAGGGGCAATTTTAAGATTCAGGTACTATCTGCTCCCTAACTATATCCAAATTTCTCCTGATGTACAAAAAGGGAAAATAATTAGATAAATTACAACATTTGGAGCTTTTTGAATCCAACAATCCCTGAATAGTACAAGATATTTAGGATTTTAGAAAAACAAAACATGTGTTAGAATCAAACCTCTGGATTAATCTGTTCACTCATGTGTGGCTGCCATAAGCACCAACTGTTCTGTGTTCAGCTTTTACTTCAAGATAGATGAAATTAAAATGCTATTTTTTTAACCTTTAAGATTATCTAATAACATAAAAAGATTCAGTAGCATTTTATTAAGTGCTGGAAAAGGATAAAAGGGAAAGATGAAAAGTATGATGTAAAGACAGAGCAAGAGGGAGAGAGGTCAGGGTCAAGTCCCAGCTTCATCAATGGAAAAAGGATGTGGCTGACGGGTGGTGTCCAGTATGCAACCTAAGGCTGCTTGTGTGCATGCAGGGGAAATGGAGCATGGGATCTAGACTTCAAGGACCTCAGTTCAAACCTTGACTCAGGCATGAACTAGTTTTGTGCTCTTGACAGACTAATTAACCGTCTGTATCATCATTAAAATGGGACTTAAAAAAAACACACCTGGGAGGGCTAGTTTAAGAATTAAATTTAATGAGCTTCCTTCCACAAAAACATCTAGTAAACAAACGGGCTCTCAACATGGGTTTGCCCAACTTTCCATTTTCTGTATTTTAAAACTATCTAATGTGGGCTTTGGAATTTAACATTAGATTTTTCATGGCAAGAGTTCAGTAATCTATTTCTTCTCCTAGTTTCATGGGCTACCCTGTAAATTAGAGACCTAGGTGTAAATTAGGGACCTAGGGTTAGGAGTTGCCTAAATAATAAATTACATGGTGTGCTACCCAGCTACAGTTACATTTAGTGGCTGGTTGGTCTGTGTTAGCAGGTAAGGGCCAAAGTTACAACAGCGATTCCCTAGGGTGATCTTTCTAAATAATAAGAACACTAAGCACTTGTTAGGTTGATGATAAAATTCTAGTAATCAATTTCATCCTTTCTAATGGGAGTTAAAAAAAAAAAAGAAGAAGAACCTTCCCTCTATTTACATTGTTTTTCCTATGCCTGCTACCTAACTCGGGCAGTCATGCTTTAAGAACTACTTCATTTGTTCATTCATCCATTGATGGAAGAGGTGCTATCTAAGCAATCTGAGACACAAAGAGTAAAACCAGTATTTTGTTTTCAAAATATACTGGAAGGAGTCAGAAGCATCAAGGAATAATTACAAACCAGGGTGGCAGCTGCTCTCAGTCAGGAAGCAAACAGAGTGAGAGGCAGCATGGAGGATGTAGCAGGAGCAGCAGGAGGGCTAAGAGAAGAGGAGGGTGGTGGTAGGTGGGTGGAGAGAGATGGAAGGAGCAGTAGCACATGTTAATGCAGGGCAGGGAGTGGGAGAAATCAGAGTGGAAAGGTTTGCTTCAGCTTTCTGCTGTTGCAAACTGGAGTTATAGAAGGCTAGTTAGCGGAGTGATGGTGTGATCGCAGTCATGTTTAAAGGGAATGCAGGGAGCAGTGAGGGTGACTGTGTGGTGGCCTTCTCTGAGCCCTAAATCATGATCCTTCTCTTATACTACCTGCTTTCATAATACACAGAAACACATGGTAGCACTCATGCAGGAATTTCAAATTCTCTTTGCATGTCATGTGCTTGTCTTCTACACTCAACTTTAAAACTCCACGATTGGAGAAGTGTCTGTGCATCGTCTCCCTCAGAGACCCCAGCACATTTAATAGCGTCTGTCAGCAGTCACTTGCTACTGGGAACTTGCAGCGTACACATGAAAAGGAATCTGACATCTTAGAATATCCAGCAGATACTTGTGAGGAAACACCAGACCTATATATAACATGACAGGTAAGAGGGAAGAAGCAAACTGAGATCACAGTAGGGCCTCCACGTTTACCTGGAAGTGAAAAAAGGAGCATGAGGCCCTATAGATGGCTCTCCGGGTCGAGGTGGCTTTGAGCATTTATACTAGACTGAAAGTCCATGAGCACAAATCATCCACGGGTAATCCACTTTTGAGTAAAAACATGAAATAACCCGAATTTACGAACGGCTTTTCTTTCCTTTTTTTTTTCTTGCCTTCCCAAAGGACCCATTAAATAGCAGAATACCCAATTATACTCTTAGAACTTAGTACACTTCCTGTGGGGCTTCACTGAGTTCAAAGGGTTTTCATAACTAGGATTTCCTCTGATCCTTACAACTTTTGTGATTCTTTGGGGATATATCACTATGCTTAATGTAAGATGAGAAACCGAAATGCAGAGAGAAATAAATTACTCTGTAGTAAATCACAGAGAATGGAGAAAAATTCCAGGTCTTCTGCTGTATGAGTCAGTTGCCAAGACACTCCTTCCCTTGAACTGCACTGTACTGACAACTTGCAACAGCACCATCCTGAGTAGGGGCGTCCTCAACACGAGCACTGGGATGTCAACTATACCACACAGCATCTCCATGAAATGAGTGCTGCCTATCTCACTTCATAAGAGAAAAAACTGAGAAGAAAGTTTAATAATCCTGCCCACGATCTTTCAGTTCTTGGGGACTGAGTAAGAATTTAAAGCCCTGTCTGTGATCTCACACTGAGAGGTTAGATAATACTGCTTCCCTGCTCTCAGGTTTTTTTTTTTTTTTTAATGGAAATCCAGATTAGTTACAGGACAATATACTCAAAATGAAATACTTAGCTGGTACCATTCCCTTACTTTTCCCACATAAATGAACAAGCACATAAACTTTTGTAACAACTCATGTAAGCCATAATGCTCCTGATCCACTCTGAACCCCAATACATTATCAAAAATGTAATCATGTCAGAAGATTGACCTGGTTTCCAAATTTCTTTTTCCATCCAGGCTGCGCCACTGACCTGTGCACATTCTCCATGGCTGCCACTTCGGCCAGCGCAGCGAGGCTGAAGAATGCAGACACGGCAGGCATCTCTGGAGTGCTGCTCCGTGTCTCCTCAGCCTCAGTGTGGTGAGAGCACTCATCACTGCAGTCTGTCTCAGTTGCTTTAGGGAGATTCCTCTGCAGTTGCTCCTTTGGCTTGTCATCTGTAACAAAAGAGAAATCCATCACAAGAGGATCACTCTGATCTCCAGAGAAGGAGCAGAGGAAATGTGCCAGAGAATGAAAAGAGCTACTTTCTTTACTGTTCACTTCTGCTAGTCATTGAATATTATGACTTTTACAGAATCTCTCTTCCACAGTAACAAAGGACTTCTGTTAAACTCAATTGCAACCTGGAGCTATGGACAGTGAAGTTGAGTAAAGAGAAGCTGTGTTTTATTCAAAGTTAAAGAATGGGTCAGTCTTGGAGGAAGAAGGGAAAACGAGCCTTGGCCAAAATAAAACCCAAGGGACTTTTGCTGCCACTGAGTCCTTAAAAACCCAACTGACTGAACATTTTCAATGAATTTTCATGAAGCCATAGGATGACCTACTATGACAACTTGAACATCTGCTACGCTGTGATACTAACACTTAGGATAGGCTAACCATCAGATTCGATCCTAATGAGACCCCATGTTGTTGTTTTGTTCTAAAAACCCATTAGAGAGAAGACAGGTGCCTTCTGGTATTTATGAACAGGTAGATAAAATGCTATGCTAATATACCTGCTGGAAATGAGAAAATTTTCTTTATTATGCAGACACTGTAGAGGAGGGAGAATTTTTATCATAGGTTTTAAAACATTTTTTATACTTTTTTTATTTTTTATTTATTTATTTTTTAAAATAGAGAGGGACAGTGAGAGAAACAGAGAAAATCAACTTTATTTAGTTTTTCACATGGCCTTCGGTGCTCCAACACTTAGTTGCGTACGTGGTGCTGGGGTTTGAACCCGTGTACTCGTGCATACCGGGCAAGTGCCGCAAGTGCCGTAACTGACTAAAGCTGTGAAATGTCTCATTAGGACATAAAGCTGGTAGGGTGCTTTCCTTCATAAAAGTAAGTATTTTCTAGAATCTTTAATTCTTCCTACAAATGAAAATTAACAGCCTACAAAATTAAAATCTCAGAACATAACCTAGATTGGAAAGGAGAGGGTGGAGTCAATTGGACTAAACATTAGGATATCAAGATTTAAGTCCTCTTCCTACTTCCACTCAGTTGAATGTTTTCAGACACAAAATTCCACCTCTTCAAAAGAGTTACATCTTGGGGCTGATGTGTGGCTCAGTGGTTGGAGTGCTTGCCTGGAATAGGCGAGGACCCAGATTCGAACCCCAGTACCACATACACAACTAAGTGTTGGAGAAACAAAGGCCAGATGAAAAGAAAAACTAAAGTTGATATTCTCTCTTTTACAGTTCCCCTCTTTCTTTATTTAAAAAA
>PVKS010006497.1:0-78092 GCA_004027875.1 Aplodontia rufa
TATACTCATTTAATAATTCCTACCTCCTCCTCCCAAAAAAAAAAAAGCTGCACTAAATTGATGAAGCATCATAAAATCAATGGAGTCTTAGAACAGAGTTAATACTCTACTGTATTATGCCCACCTTTAGGTAAACAAATTGAAGCTCAGACAAGATAAATAACTTACCCAAGGGCACACAATTAGTAAGGGACTGAGTCATGCCTTAAGACCATGACTTAACTACCTGAAATCCTTTGGTCTTTCTACTTCAAAAGAAAAGGAAAAATAATTTGCTGTAACTGCTTTGGAAGAAATCACCTTCCAAAATATTATTTTTTGGTAGATATTGTGCAAAGTAGTTAAATAAGACAACTCAGTTCTGTCTTTGACTCACCAAGAGAAAGGAAAACTGCAGTCGTCTATGAAATGGGCTAACACTTATGTCAGAATGAATGTGGGAAGGGAGATGACACATGGAAAAGCACAACACAGATAAAGGGGTGATGTTGTTTTATCCAAAGAAATGAAGAAATATCAAAGACAGGCAGCCATGGAAGGCATAACCTCAGAAAACACTAGGGCAGAAGGAAATTGCCATCTCTCTTGTAATCAGGGTGCAATAATGAACACATTTTATCACTGTGAACTATTTCACTGATGAATATAAGTCTGAGGAAACAGAAATAGGGTGAAATTGTGGACAACCATGTAATGAGTCTTGGCACACACCTGTTTTGATCTATCCAAACAAGCGAAATATTTTAGAGTTCCAAATCATCAAGCTCAACAGCTAAACTTATACATAAGGAGGAAACATAACTCCTCACTTCCACCACCAATGCACAACTCTAAATCAATCATCCCCCCAACTTCTTAAGTTGCTACACATCCAGCTGCAAGGAAAAAACAAGGCTCTTGCAGAAACTGAGAAAGCACATCACACCGTCTATGCACACAGGCCACGCCATTCAAATTTTCCTCCACTGCAACCATTCCTCCAGGTGGGTCTGAAAGCTAAACTGGTCCAGGGCTGGCAATAGTCAGAGTAGCAGGAAGTAGACCAATAGCAGTCTAGCTATTGGTCTTTGCACACCCGGGCAGTGAGAGCACTGTCCTGCATGCTCCCACCAGCTTCTCCCAGTCTCGGGATGACAAGTCTGGGAGAAACAATGTAATGGGAAAATCATGGAAGGCGTGACATGAGTGACAACTCTTCCTAATCAGTTTTCCACTTTTAACATTATACACCTATAGCTTATTAGAAAGACGTGTGTGTGTGTGTGTGTGTGTGTGACCACTGAGTTACATCCCCAGCCCTTTTTATTTTGAGACAGGGTCTCCTTAAGTTGCCCACGGTGGTCTTGAACTTGTGATCCTCCTGCTTCAGCTTCACAAGAGCTGGGCTTAGAGGCGGGTGCCAAAACACCAAGACAGAAAGGTTTTTCTACCAAATATTTTACTAATCTTACTATGCACAAGAAGAAAATTTTGCAACAAGGGTCAAAGACCCAGTTTTGACCAGGTTCTTCTTACAAAATGACATACAACCACTGTTCCCCACGTGTGCACATTACCCAACAAGACACCAGACAAAATGCACAACACGCTCTCTGCCAAAAAAGCAGTATGCGATACTGGTTGTGCTCTAGAACCAAGTTCTTCTATGCAAACGCCTATCTGACATGTCCACTTGGATGCCTGAATAGCTTCTCAAGACCTAACAACAGCCAAAGCGTAACCATTCAACCATATTCCCGCCAAACCTGAGCCTCCCTCAACATTCCCAATCTCTGTAAAGGGCTGTACCATCCACTCAGTTGCTCCTGTGAAAACAATGATATCTTTAAGTTCTCCTTCCTGCAATCATTCATTCACCTTTCACATCCACTCAGTATCAATCCTGTCCATTCCAAATGCCAAAACCATCCACCTTATCTTTGTGGCCACCCTGACCCAAACCACCATAGTTCTTGCTTCCTTTCATTTCTCTGATCCAGTACCCTTCCCCCCACACCAAGTCCACTCCATAGTAAAGGCAATTTGTCAATCCTTTGTTTAAAAGGCTTGTGGGCTTCATAGTATAGTACCCTCAAAATAAAGTTCAATGGTAGAGCCCTTGCCTAACAAGCACAAGGACCAGTTTTGATACCCACCCAACTCTGCAAAAAGTAATAAAATGAAAATTAAAGTGTAAACCTATTAACATGATCTAAAAGATCCTCTATCATCTAGTCCCAAACTACTTGGTTTTTTTTGTTTTTTTTTTTTGTTTTTGTTTTTTTTTTTAAAGAGACAGCGATAAAGAGAATCAATTTTATTTACTTTTTCATCAGGCCTGTTTCTCTGACACTTAGTTGTATATGTGGTACTGAAGTTCAAACCCAGGTCCTCACACATGCCAGGCAAGCACTCCAACTGCTGAGCTACCACTGCAGCCCCCCAACCTACCTTTCTATTTGCTTTACGGAACTCACCTCTAGTTATCTCCCTATCCTCATCTACCAATCCTCCCATATGGTATCTCTATGCTAGCTACCCAGTCTTTTCTGTTCCTGGTCCCTGCCCCAAAGGCTTTCAACTTACTATTCCTTTTTTCTGGAAGGCTGTGTGTGTCCAGACCCATATCTGCACAAAGATATTCTTCAAATGCCTTCTGAGGCTATTCTGCAATAGTCCATCAAATATTACATCCCCTTAAACAGCTCTCCATGACACATCTCTCTCTCTATTTTCTTCGTGGGAGCAGGAACCTTTCCTGTTTTACACACTATTGTATCTCCAGGGTTCAGCTCATAGCAAGTGTCCAATTATTTCCATGAATTCAATACATAAGTACCTGCTACGTGCCAGGTGCTGTTCCAGGGGACAAAGACAGTAGTAGACAAGACAAAGATCTGGCTCTCATAATGGAACCTTACTCGCTAGCTGGGGAGCAAGTTAACAAATTACAAGGGTTGATATTGAATAAGGTGGGCCCCATGCAGTGGGAGTCAGCAAGCATCCCCTGCCTTGATTAGCTGCTAACACTGAAATGGGCTTTCTTAGTTGCAAAGGCCTGCAGCTTACCTAGACCCCACTTGCCAGTCTAAGTAGAGAATCAAGTTTCAGTTCAAAATCCGGTTTTAATATGCAACATGAAAAATTAAGGAAGGGAAATGGAGAGAAGGAAGGGTACTATTTTATGTAGGGCTATCAGAGAAGGCCTTGCTGACATCTTGGCCTCTGGGGAGAGATCTGAAGGATATAAGGGGGCAAACAAGGGAGCAATGGTTATCTTCCTCAAGCAGAGAAATAACATGTGAAAAGGCAGAGGAGGTATCTAGTGAGATGCTGAAGAAACACCAAGGATCTCACCATGGAACCTAACATACAGGGTGGTGTTGCGTAGCTGGAGATGAGGTCAGAGAGGCAGTGGAGGGGCTTTGTATGTCAGTGAAAAAACTTGGACTTTACTCATGGAACAGAGAAGATATTCAAGGATTCCAGGCAGGTTCACAGGGCACTATTTAAGTTTTAAAAGGATTACTCTAGCTCTGCAGAGAAAAGACTGAAAGGATCAAGGTTGGAATGATAAAGGCCTGCAAAGGAAAAGAAGAAGGGGCTGTATTCTGGATATAGGTTTAGGGTAGAATCAATAGGATTTTCTGAGATTGTGGAGTGTGAGATAAAAAGAAGGATCACTACACAACCATTAACTTGAATGCCTTTACTACTAGAGTTTTTATTTACTTCTAGGGAAAAGAGAATTTGGTTTTGGGCACATTGAGTTTGATGGAAGTGTCTATTGGTCATCCAAGTGGTGATTTCCAGAAGTCTAATGGATGTACAAATCTGGAAATCAAGAGACACATCTAATACTGAAAATACTTATACCACAAAGGGAGATCAGTAGAAGAAAAGGATGAGAGGATGGAAGGAGGATATATGCCAAATTATATTGCTATATTGTGTTCATCTATGAACATGTAACAACAAATCCCATCATTACGACAAATATAATGCACCAATAAAAAAGTGAAAAAATAAAAATAAAAAATCTATACCATAGTTATATTTGATAGTTTTGTTTATACAAAATACGAAAAGCAATGAGGCTGAATGAGATCGCCTAGGGCTGCAGCGGGAGACAGGTATATGAGAGATTGTATAACTGATCCTGGGTGGGGAGGGGGCATTCCAACATTTAGAAGTCAGAAAGATGAAAACCTAGTAAAAACAACACCCAGTGAGGATAAGGAAGGCAAGAGAGTGTTGTCCCGGGTCAAGTAACGTGCTGGAATTAATGTTAGACCTTGAAATCTGAACTGTCACTAATTAAAAGTTTTAAATCACAGAATCTGGTGAACGCTGATAATCTCCAGGAAACTGACATTCTCTTGCCAGGAATGACACTCTGGATTGGTTTCCTTCATGCATAAGAAAATAGCACGGTCTTCCATTTCTGAAGCAATCCGTACTCACTCCTTCATACGCTGATTTAACTACATGCAAGATACTAAGTTAGGACCTGGGGGAAGTGCAGATAAACAAACTCACAGTCCCATTACCATGAAAGCCAATCAGCTATAAGTTCGTCAAGAGGTCACCATGGACTAAGCGTTCACCACGTGGGTGACAAGAGGTCAGAGGGCACCAGGTGGACCCGGGGTGGTCATCACCCAACAGACTCTCAGTTCTCATCGCCTTCGCTTCCCACCGCGTCCGTCTCCGAATGCACAGGGCGGGAAGCGCCAGCTCACTCCACAGGTGAAGTTAGCTCTTTCCCACCTCGCCAAACCCGGGTCTCCGGCCTCCCGGGCGCCCGGGCACCGCGCAGGACCCCGCCCTAAACCGCTGGCGCCCGACGCACTACGAATCCCACCAGGCCCCGCGCGCGCGCTCACGCCGCCGCCCACCCTGCCGCCGCGAAGCCGCCTGGGGCCTGTAGTCCCCGCTCCCCGACGCCGGGCCGCACCTGGAAGCGATAGAGAAAGGCTTCAGGCCAGAGGAAGAAGTAGGCTGGGCTGATGAGGCCGAGTTTGCCGACCAAGGGGACCGCGACGGTGGCGGCGAACCAGTAGCGCGTGATGATCGGAATGCTCCTGAACCAGTCCCCGATGTCCGACATCTTCGCCGCTCAGGTCTCCAGGATGCGCACAGCCGCGGCTCTGCCCGTGCCGGCCCCCTCACTACGCGGCCGGCTCGGCGAGTGGAAGGTGTCCAGGCGGAAGCCGCCGAAGCCGCGGTGCAGAAGGCGGAGACCGGCGGACGTGGCGCCACAGAATTCGGACGAGCGAGGCAGCGCGTTCTGAGACGACACTTCCCCTTCCGGCGCCGCAAGTCACGTGGCCGGAAGTCCCGCGGCTTAAAGGGCAAGCGCCGACTTTTTTTACAGCCCTGCGGAGGTTAGGCGTCCCGGGCTGGGCCGGGCGTCCACTCCAGTGGTAGAAACAGTGGTTGCCAGAAGCCACGGCACGTGATCCAACCAATAGTTGTGATCTTTGTAGGTGCGCTGAGAGTGTCTTTAAAGGGGCAGGAGGAAAAACCACTGGTCAGGTTTCATTTGTTCACTCGCTTGGACCAATAATGTTCCAGGCAGGGTTCTAGACATAGGGGATGCTGCGGCTCTCAGCGCTGTCCTGGTATGGTTTCTTCTGGAGCTTGCATCTTTATGAACGTAAATAATAAATAAATGGATGGAATAAGATATTTTCTGAGCAGGATATGGGAAGTAAAATAGGAAGATGAGGTAGAGGGACAGGGTGGGAGTGGAAGAAGCGAGAGGTGGCTACTTTATAGAATGATGGATTGGGTCCCGGGAGGTGACTTTTAAGCAGAGCCAGCCAGGTAATGATCTGAAGGAAAAAATTTACACGTAGAAGAAAAAAAAAAAAAACTATTCGGAGTGTTGGAGGAAGTGAAAGCAAAAAAGAAAAGAAAGAAAGATTTTGCGTTTTAACCTAGATCATCTGACAAGACTCAAATTACTAGCAGATGAGAATACATCCTGTTTTTAAAATAATCTTAAAAAGATACTGAGTTGATGGGCTGGGGTGGTGGCGCAGTGGTTTCAGCGCTTGCCTGGCAAGCACAAGGACCTGGGTTCAAACCCCAGCACCACATACACAACTAAGTGTTGGAGCAACTAATGCTATGTGAAAAACTAAATAAAGTTGTTTCTCCCTTTCTCTGTCTCTCACTGTCCCTCTTAAAAAAAAAAAAAAAAAGATACTGAGTTGAGGTTTCCTGTTGTTTTAGAGTTAGGACCTACAGTTAAAGATTGACAATGCCTTCCAAAAATGTCAACAGTCACCCCTATGAACTTGTTGCAACCAGGGAGACTGCACTCCAGAGGAACCTGGACCCGTCTCACCCAACGAAATGGTCATTATTGGTTTAGGGGGAAAGGAAGAGTTTGGGTGCAAATTTAAAGCACTGTCATTCAAGGTGCAGTGGCACCCATTTGTATTCCCAGCAGCTGGGGGAGGCTGAGGCATGAGGATCACATATTCAAGGCCAGACTCAACAATTTAGTGAGACCCTGTCTCAAAATAAAAATTAAAAAGGACTGGGAATGTAACCCAGTGGTAAAACACTCCTGACTTCTATTCCTAGTTAAAAGAAGGCCAAAAAAAAAAAATTGTTTATATAGACTCAAAGCAAAACAGGCCAACTTAGGGTCCTCTTCCATGAAAACCTCAAAATTAAGTTCAATGTGAAACTTGGGGTCTGAAAAGTTATTATATAAAGCTTTGTTCCTGTGTCAAAGTCACCTGCATGGTTCAGATCCTCCAGGCAAGAATAGGGTGTTCCACTCACTCTGATATAATTTCAAACAGCAAAGTTTCCAACATTCTATTATTTCAGGTAACACTCATCAGCATCCTGTTCTTTACGTTAATTAATAAACACTTTAGTTTTTATAAAAATAAATATTCCACTGTTTATAAAAAGGATACAATATATGGGGATCTAATGAATATCAAATATAGTGAATACATGAAGAAACCGCTCACTTGTGCACAGCTGGTGGGACTCTAAATTAGTACAACCTTATACCAACTTTATAATTTGATATAAAATAAATGCTGGAGAGTTGTATAAATAGCATAATGCATGGAGATATTGCCTGAGGTTCCTTCTCTACATCTCCCTATTGCCACTTGTACTGCCCATTTTACCCAACCCATAATGAGAGAAACGACTTATCTAGCTTGGGCTGAGAGCTAAGGAAAGTTCCTCTGATGAACTCCTAAGTCCATGTGCATGAGAAAATGATAAGAACAAGAACATGCAGCCAGGTGCAGTGACACACACCTGAAATCCCAGCAGCTCAGGAGGCAGAGGCAGGAGGATTGCAAATTTAAAGCCAGCCTCAGCACCTGTCTCAAAAAAATTCAAAATAAAAAAATTTTTAAAGGAGCTGGAGGTGTGACTCAGCGGTTAAGTGTGTCTGGGTTCAATCGCTAGTACCAAAAAAAAAAAAAAAAAAAAAAAAACCTGCAGCCAGTGTTTGGTATCATTTATTTCTAGATTGTGCTCTCACATTCACACTGGGTGCACTGGAGTTCAACTTCAGACTTCAGAAACACTAAATTTTATATTGTGGGAACACCACTTACTAGCAATAACATGCTATAAAAATTAGCCTTCAGTTTCCTTATCTGTAAAATGGGGGTAGGTAACTGGGCTCATACAGCTATTGTGAGACTTTAAATGAGATAAATTCATGCTCAGCAATTGAAGCAGCATTAATTTTATTACTATTCTCTTTTATTCGTAGATATCTTTTTAAAATGCCTTACACTAAAGGGGTATTATTTTGTCATTTTTTTCTAAAGAAGTACAGTGAGAGAGAATCCATTTTATTTTAATTTTTCATGTGGCTTTCGTTGCTCCAACATTTCATTGTGTAGGTGGTGCTGGGGTTCGAACCTGCATCTTCGGGCACTCCAGGCAAGCGCCGTACCACTGAGCCACTGCTCCAGCCCTACTTTGTCACTTTTTAACAGTTAATCTGTAAGGGTACTTGCCTGCTTTCAAACGCTCCTGCCAGAAGGATAGAACAGTTGCTTCCAAATGAAGGGTCAACAATAAAGACAGGACCATCCCTCAAGGATTTCAGGTTTTATAAATCAAGGATGGGCCTGAAAATCTGCATTTTTCAAAAGCCCTCCCTGTCCCCTTCCCACCATGTGATTCTGATGTAGGTAATCTACAGGCAACACTTTGAGAAATGTCAAACTAGATGGATATAGTGATGACCATAACATCATTTTTCTCTTCATAAAATCACAATATATTGTAATAAACTACTCTGGGCATAAAACACAAAAGTGGATTATTTTTATTTTTCCTACCTGGAAGAGTTCCCCAGTTTTGCCAGATAGCTTGCCTTATAATTTAATCTTCTAATAAGGAAGTCCCTGTGTTTCTGTCATCAATACAAACCATCATTTAAAACATGCAGGTAAACTGGGTACGATTGTGCAAGTCTGTAATCCCAGTGGCTTGGGAGGCTGAGGCAGGAGGATCAGAAGTTCAAAGCTAGGCTTAGCAAATTAGTGAGACTCTGTCTCCCAAAATACATAATAAAAAAGGCTGGGAAGGGTTGGAGTGGTGGCTCAACGGTTATGGTGCTTGCATGGCATGTACAGGGATGCAGGTTCAAACTCCAGCACCACATATGCAACAACGTGTTAAAGCAACAAAAGCCACGTGGAAAACTAAAAATTGATTCTCTTTTTCTCTCGTTGTCCCTCTCTCTTAAAAAAAAAAAAAAGGCAGGGGTCTGCTGTGGATGTGCTCAGTGGTTAAGTGCCCTGGTTCAATCCCCAGTTACCCCTTCCCCTGGCCAAAAGAAAGACCATACACAGGTAAATGATACTGGACTAGATTATATGGGGGGAAATGTGGAGAGGTGGGGCAAATAAGCACTCTTCTAAGTATTTGATGAGACTCTATATTGGTACAATCTCTATAGCAAGCAATTTAGCAATATTAAAACACATTTAGGAATTCAAGCTTTAGACTTCAACATTTCTTTCTAATGTTTAAGGCATTGCTGCCCTTTTTTGAACTAGTGAAAGACTGGAAACAGCTGAATATCTAAACATAAGGAACTGATTAAATAAACTGAATACCATGTAACCAAATACTATGCAAACTTTACTAAAATAGAACAACTTTGTATGCACCAAAGTGGAATGATTTCTAAGAAATCAGCTGCACTACAAGTTATGTAGTGTGCAATTACACTATTGCAGGGTGCAGAGGCACACACATAAATGGACTTCCGTGTTTACTTAAATCAATGGCTACCTCTGGGAACTCAGAAGCAAGATGATAAATTGCCCTAGAATTTAATCACTTACAAAATTCTTTTATACATTTTAAATTTTGTTCCATCTACATGTACTGTGCTTTAAGAAAAGAATTATACTGGGTTAAATCCTCCATACCAAAAGAAAATAATAATAAAATTATTTTGCAAAATAATTTGTAAGTTGTAAAATGATTGTAAAATTATAAAGATTCTTTCAGGAAGAAACTTTTTTTTTAAAGAGAGATGGACAGTGAGAGAGAGAGAGAGAGAGGAAAAGAATTAATTTTATTTTCTGGTTTTTCATGTGGCTTTCGCTGATCTGACACTTAGCTGTGTATGCAGTGCTGGGGTTTGAACCCGCATCCTTGCACATGCCAGGCAAGCACCTCCATACCACTGAGCCACTGCTTCAGCCCCTGGAAGAAACATCTTTCATGTCGGAAACTCCAAAAAGATGGAGATGTGAAAAGACTGACCTTAACTGTGTCTTTCCTACTATAATTGAAATGGATTTCCATTTTTAAAACAAATTTTTTTTTAGGAGTGAGTGAAAGAGAATCAATTTTATTTAGGTTTTTTCATCTGGTTTTTGTTTTGCCAACACTTAGTTGTGTGCGTGGTGCTGGGGTTCAAATCTGGGTCCTTGTACAGGCCAGGCAAGCATTCTAACCACTGAGCCACCTTTTTCTCTCAAACACATTATATACTATGTACATATTTTTTTCCTATTTCTCTCTCAAAAATATAACTTTGAGCTGGGCCTTGTGGTGCACGCCTGTAATCCTGGGAGGCTGAGACAGGAAGATTCTAAATTCAAAGCCAGCCTCAGCAATTTAGCAAGGCCCTGAGCAACTTAGCAAGACCTTGTCTCAAAATAAAAAATACAAGGACTGGGGATGTGGCTCAGTGATTAAGCGCTCCTGGGTTCAATTCCTGATACAAAAAATTACATAGAAATATTTTTATGTATAATGCATACATTACTAGGACAAAACTGGAGAGAGACCAACAGTGAAGAGCACCACTCATAGACTGAGTTTGATGACAACTATTTTATCACAGCAGTCATATAGGAACACCAGGCTGTGGGATGCCTGCACCCCCAAGAAGTTCAAGGCACATTGCAAATGTGTAATTAATCCTTATGCTAACTAGTAGGCTGGCTGTTAGCCCCGCCTTGAAGATGAAGGTTCTATAGCAAGATTAATAACTTCTCACTGTCCTGCCCAGCAAAACCAGTTCTATATTTTTAATCACAGCTTGGGAACTATTTCCAATTTTCATACGAAGGGTTGGGGGACAATACGTTTACTGAATAGCATGTGAAGCATTTCTCACTGGGCATGGTTGCACATGCCTGTGATCTCAGCATCTCAAGACATTGAGGATCTCAGGAGGAGGATCTCAGGTTCAAAGTCAGCCTCAGCAACCTGGTGAGGCCCTAAGCAACTTAGCAAGACCCTGTCTCAAAATTAAAAATAAATAAATATATAATAGGGCTAGGGATTTGGCATAGTGGTTAAGTGCCCCTGGGTGCAATCCCTGCTACCCCAAAAATAAAAGTAACAGTAATAAAATAAAGCATTTCTTATTTGTTATTCTTGGTGTGTGTGTATACTACATACACAACCTGTAAAGGAATCAGTCTGGGTTCTAATGCTTCCTCTGTGCTTTGCTGATTGTGTGACCATGGAAACCTCACTAATCTCTTAGCTGACTCATCCAAAGGGAAAAACAGTAGTACCTGCAGCCTACACCAAGTGTGCCCTCCTCTTTACCAAGGCTTGTGCTCACACATTGAATACAAGCTTAACACTCACACTTATCCCCATAGGTAGGTAATATAATTCAGCAAACTGAGAAACTTTGAACCCCAGCACCACATACACAACCAAATGTCAGAAAAACAAAAACTAAGATGAAAAAATAAATAAAATTGACTCAAAAATGAAGAACAAGGCCTTCTGGACTAAGGAGTTTATATTGCCAATATATGAGAAAATAATTCATTTTGTATCCTACTTTTCTTAACAAACCTGTGCTTCAAACAATCAAAATAACAAAAATCTAAGCAATAATTATTGATATTTGTAACATTCACCAACTCATAGTTTATACTCATAATCAGCATAATAATTACTGATATTCACTCAAGATACACCTTGAGGAAGGCCTGTAAGTATCTAAAGAAAAATCAAAGAAAACTTAAGCTAACGCCAGTGTTAGAAGGTGAGGTGTATTTAAATGCAGGACTGTCTTCAGTTGTCTTGGATCCAAGTCATCAACTGTGATGTGGTCATTCCTCTGAAATTAAGGTATGGCAAAATTCTGAACTTTTAAAAGTCTTCAAGAGGTGACACATCTAAAGACAGGCACATTAACCAGGCCTAGCCACTGCAAGGACATGAGTCCTGCTCACACTGTCAGACGACAGCTGCTAATCAAAATGTAGAGAAGATGATGAGTATTTTGGTTCAAAACTTTAGGAGCAGGGCTGGAGTGGTGGCTCAGTGGTTATGGTGCCTGCCTGGCATGTGCGAGGAGCTGGGTTCGAACTGCAGCATTACATACACAACAAAGTGTCAGAGCAATGAAAAACAAATAAAATTGATTCTCTCTCTCTCTCTCAAAAAAAGAAAAGAAAAAGAAAAAATCTTTAGGAGCAAGATGTTTCCCGAAGTGGCAGAGTACTAGAGGAAGATTTGGGGGCAAGGGGATACTTAAAAACTGGAGGCAGATTTTTAAAAGCTGTGTTATCTCCTAATCTGTGTTCCTATACATTCTCTTGAATGGGCTTTTCATTTAACCTTACATAAAAAAAAAAGCTTTCTCTGTTTGTACAAAGTCTGAATTATCATTTTGCTGACTCATTTTCTACCAATGATGTGGCATAATCTTGTAGCTATTTTCCCACTTCTGGTAGCTCTTTTTCAATACCATGGGTAGCTCCACAATGAATGTCTTTATGCATACATATTTTTGTACACTAATAAATTTTTGTTTTGGTTTGGTTTGGTTTGCAAATAGGTAGCATTTGTTGCGTCTACGGTTTCACACTGAGCTATGCCCTTTATGGGCATGGTGGGGGTTTTTTTGTTACTATTTTTAAGAAAGTAAGAGAGAGAGATTTTGACTTTGCAAATTAATCAGATGTCTCCTCTAACAAACACATTTATGAACATTAATCCCATTTATTTAAAATCAAATTTACTTATTTTTAACAATTAAATTTAGGTTACTCATGAGACCAGGATATCAGACAAGTATAGGTAAACAGCACAAGCCATTTCTCCCCCGCTGAAGAAAAATCCTAGAAGCAATGAACATTACAGTTCAAACATTTATTAAACACTCTATTGATTGACCACCTAGAAAAACGTGTGGACCAGTAATCATAAACCCATCTTTACTTTTATGTTTCACCAACATAGATTGAACCTCTTTCTAAATGTTTAAGTCACGTGAACTAAAAGTCATTTCTATCCATTTTCTCTTTTTAAATTTAATTTATGAGTGCTCATCTATAAGCCAATTTGTTACCATGTTGAACACAAAATATAACACACATGTACACAAACTTCAGGAAATACAGATCTTAGAGCCTTTCTTTGAATAATTGACCTCTTGAGTACAGATGGCTACTAAAACACACACACACACACACACACAATTAAAAACTCTAGTTAGATAAAACAAGACTGATTGAAAAACATATTTAGGTGCACAAAATGATAGGCAAATTCACCAGTAAAATTGAACTCAAAACCCAGAGAATGAAATGGTCATATTTACTCTAGTAAATGAGCATATAAACATCTCTAGAGAACATAGTGCACTTTTGACTCAGAGTTAGAGTTAGCCCAGACATTGAAAGAACGAGAGCTTATGAAATTCTCAGGAAGTTTTGTTGGTTTTTTGTTTGTTTGTTTTTGTTTGTTTTTGGTTGTGTTTTGTTTTAGGAATAACAAAGATGAAATCTTTCCAATTTCCCTCTTTGTTTCCAAATGAAGAGAAGAGAAGGGAAAACTCCGCAGGAAATAGT
Source organism: Aplodontia rufa (assembly GCA_004027875.1). Taxonomy (NCBI): domain Eukaryota; kingdom Metazoa; phylum Chordata; class Mammalia; order Rodentia; family Aplodontiidae; genus Aplodontia; species Aplodontia rufa. Next base: position 13,329 of record PVKS010006497.1, read on the forward strand.
GTCTCCTGATAGTCTTAGGCCTGTCCTATCAGCTTCCTAAAGCTGAGTCCCTGTTACATTATCTCCAAAAGTACAAGAATGTAGGCCTTTTAAGCGTCTCTAAAACCTTGGAACCTGGAGCGGCTGGCCTTTCCAGATCCTCTCCATCTATCTCTCCTGCTAAAATCTCTAAATGCAAGAAAAAAGTAAATTTAGTCCCTTAGGCCTCACAGCCACTTGAATTTAAAAATAGCACTTCAAGCCTTTTTTTTTTCTCTCTGGTCTCAAACTGGTTTAGGCGCTAGCTCATATAGTTTGCATTTTACATGGCTATCAGGCAGGTAACTAGCAGGCATTTCCTTCCCTTTTGCAAAACAAACAAAACTGCAAAATGATATTAAGGTTTATACTTTTTTCTGGTGACCAAGAAAACGAGGTGCTTTTCTTGAGCACTTATGGATTATGCAGGCTGGTGTTGGACCTGGCATAACTTCTGAGAATGAAGCTCCCAGCTGAATAAGAGAAAAAGAACAGAGCTCAGGTGCCTGCCTGCACCAGAGAGACTGTCTTTTTACCTTATGGGGACATCCTTTTCCAGGGGACTTCTGATGGTCAGCAACCCCACCTCTCCTTTCCTTATACCCTGCTGGATTTATTGAGGCCTTACCAGCTAGGACGCAAAGGTCTTTGTTTGCCACATGTCAAAGACCTAAGGGAATCCAGGCTTAGTGGCATTACAGGTAATCCCTTGGCCACTATGTAATTTATTATGCCCAACAGTAGAAAAGCAGTCTACGGTGCTAACATTGTGATGACTATTTTACCTAAGGGAGGATATTTGCCAAGTAGTTGTGTCTTTAAGAATTTGCCTCACTTGTTTCCCTTTCCTTGAGTTCTCATACTCACAGGCCCATGACCTTATATTATGTTCCTACATTCAAAGTGGGAGGCAACCCTGTTAGTGCTCTGGGCCAGATCCCCACTAGAGCAAATAAATGATTTGGCTTCCTGAACTAGGAGAAATGAGATGTAGTTTACTCTGAGACAAAACTTTTTTATTTCTTCCTGCCAAATGAGAAGGTTACAGAAGAAAAGTTAAAGCTAGGGGAGCTCTATCTTGGCAATCTCTCACAAGGGGTCCCTGTTTAAGAAGTGGATATCAGGGACAGACAGAGTTTAAGCATTTCTGAAGAGGGAAAGACTGCTTGGCTCACGCTCTGAGGATTAATGGGTCACCTCTTTCCTAAAGATCTTAGATCAGACCAAGATGTCGTCTCAGGATCCAAGATTCATCAGGTGAGGGTGCCCTCCACCATTGGGCCAAGTCAGTCAGAAACAAACAGAAACAGATAGTGGTCGATGCTGGTACCCCTGAGGGCTGTTGGGTCCAGACTCGGGACAAGAGATCTTCCTGCAGCACTGGAGAGTCGCCCCAGTCAGCCACCTTCAGTTGTCTCAAGTCTTCCTCTGTCCCACGCATCAGCTTTCTCCCACAGAAAGGAAACTGAAGCAAGTCAGGACTGACATTCCAAACACCTAGGTGAAGGGGAATCAGTCCTGCCTGTCCAGAAAGCCTGTGATCTCGTCTTAAAACCAGCAGCCGTGATAACTGACTGTCAGGTGCCTGGTGTTTAAAGAGAGTTTATCCATTAAGGAAAAAGGAGAATTATCTTCCTATAAGTTTTCAAAGTCCAAGTTTGTGAACAGAGGGGATGTAGGCCCTTTCTCATTAACCACTCTATACAAAATGTCCCTTTTTCAATGGTTAGAGTCTGATCAGCAAGAGAAGGAGGAAGATTTTGGCTCATTCAGAGGTGTATATTTCTGAGGAGTTCATTCAGCACCATCCAATTGACTGGTTACTTGTAGGACACCCCTAAGGATTGTCAGGAAAGGAGGTCTGGAGAGAATCCTTTGAGATCCACTAGGGAGTGGTGCTGGCCAGAATCCATCAGTTGCTTCACTCCTTCACTCAACTCCTTGCATCCAAAGTTAACCAGGTTCACAGGGCAACTGTCTATTGATGCAGACATGCTTTGAGCCAGGATAGAGAAGTTGGAAATGACCCTTACAAAGCCTAACAGCCTGATCCGAAGACAAGGGATTAGGAACTGAAAAAAGGACATGAAACCTGTCATCCTAGACTTAAGACTAGCGGTCACACTGATTGCGTTTAAGTGACAAATGTCACTTAAATGTCACCAGTTTACTGTCCTCCAGAATGAAAGAGACCCAAAGATGCAAGCTGCACCTTGCAGAAAGCTTAGAAATCTTACCTAGGTGGCAATCTTATCCATATCCCGGAAGAGCCCCCATCTGATGCCAGTTTTGTAGATGTTGGGTTTGAGTCCTCTCAGAGTCAAAGAATGAAACCAAGGGACACTGGGGCAAGCAGAGCAAACAGAGTTTATTTAAGAAAAGATAGAAAGAAAAGGCTTCTCCATGAGAAGGGAGTCTCAGAGCTGAGAACTCAAAAAGGGGGTCCAGCTCATCTTTCTTATGGTCTCTCAAGATTCTCCCCCTTTGATTAATCATTGCCTTCCATCCCCCATGCTGGGAGTAGGGTTCAGAAGCTCTGGCATGATCTAGTCTTTTGTCCTGGGTCCACAAGCATCTTTAGCAGCAGAGGAGCTGCCTGTGTCTGAACACCTCTGTTGGTAGAGGGCTTTGTTAGCACGGGGGTTTCAACAGCAGAAGCTCTTCACTCTCTTAGAAAAAATGACTGGCAGCCAATTTCCTCCTTACCAACCCCATCATTCTGCCTACACTGACTGCCTAACTTGTCCCCCTGTCTCATCACCACAAACACAATAAAGTGTTGCAGCAACAAAGACACATGAAAAATTAAATAAAATTGATTCTTTCTCTCTCACTGTCCTTCCCCCCACCCTTTATTTTTTCATCTGGCCTTTGTTGCTCCAACACTTAGTTGTGTATGTGGTGCTGGGGTTCAAATCCTCATCCTTGTGCATGCCAGGTAAGCACCGTAACTGCTGAGTCACCGCTCCAACCCCAACCCAGGAAGGTCTTTAGGGTAGACCAACACCTGCAGAATACAATATTGAAGGTTCAACTTAGCCAAAAGAATCTTCCCAAACTGGATTATACAGTACTTGCAATAGCAAAATTAGAAATTAATTTCTCTAGCACAAAGATTGCAAATAACTATTTTAAGAGAGAGAGAGAGAGTCAACTTTATTTTTTTTCCTCTGATTTTTGTTTCTCTGACACTTAGTTGTGTATGTGGTGCTGGGGTTCGAACCTGGGTCCTTGCACATGCCAGGCAAGTGCTCCACTGCTGAGCCACCTTCCCAGCCCTGCAAATAATTTTTTTTAAACCCAACTGCCAACAACTGGGGGATTATAAAATTATGCCTCCTCCATAAGATAGAATATTATGCAGTAATAGCCAAGGCCCAGGTGTCTCTAGACCGACCAGTTTCCTCAAGACAACTTTAGATGTGAGAGAGTCTGCTAACTCCACACCCTTTTCTTCTCCAGCCACATGGAAGGGCTACAAAGAGAGAAATTGCAGGCACCACCCATTCTGTCAAAGAACAGAGTCTCCTCCTTCCTTTGGTCTGGAAAAGGCCTTTTAGAAACCCCAGGCTACGTCAGTTTTCTCATTGCATGCGGCCATGAACTTGCTGCCGGTCAAGAGCAGCATCACCTTTTCCCTCTCCTCTGATTGTACTATTTCAGCTGTAAGTGCCAAATCTATTTGATTAGACATGAAACACTGCCCTTGGCTGCTTTCATGTATGTTTTATGAGAACACCTGGGCATGAATATTTATTTAAGCAGCTTGAAACACATCCCTTTGATTTTTTTTTTCCTGTTCTTACTCATATTAAAGAGATGCCCTGTGTCATAGTTCAACCTCAATGGCTTCTGCCGGCTCTCCTCCCTCTCACAAGGCCAGCGAGCTGAGTCATCTAGGAAATGCAAAACACTGCCTGGGTTTGCATCAGTTGGCAGCATGACACGCATTTCTGCAGCACTGACAAAGCAGAACTGCTGCTTGGGCAGTGTCAGCGTCCCTACACTGCCTGTCCGTAGACCCTTGTCACCCAGCGGCTGCCTCTCTGGTTTCCTTCAACCGGGTGGGACTTGGTCAGTGATTCAGCACTCTTTTGCCTCAATTGCAACACCAGCTCCCCACCACCCCGCACCGCTGTTCTGCCTCAGGCCTGGAACTAATTTTAATTCCATTGCAGTCAGAGGGGTGTACCTAGAAAGGAGAAGTTTCCCTGGAACTTTTCAGGATAAGACCCAAACTCCTTGGACTGGCAGTCTGAGTCATTCCATACTCTGATTTTTGCCTATCTCGTGTTCTCCTGCCACTCACCCATACCGTCATAATAGTCACTGTTACTGTCTTTATTCTTGTTATCATTCAGGGTTTTAAGTGCTGAGCACTTTGGGTGCACTTGGTATGAATCCTGTGCTTTCTACGCTTGCAACGTACATAGCAATGCTAGTTTCTGGAAGGCACCCTGTTGCTGCACAATCCCCTGCCTTTGTGCAGGTGCTGTTTCCGCCCTGGCCTCTGCATGGCCAACCCCTTTTCCATCCTTCCAATCCCACCCGTGCATCACCCTCTGCTGAAGACTTCTCTTGCTCTCCCCTCTCTCCAATTCCCACTTTAGAAATAAAAGACCGTGTCCTAGCTAAGGTAACCGGAGTACAGGAAACGCAGGAGGTCAGGTAAGCTTCTGGGACAATTAGAACAAGGGCCATCAATGCTGCCAGGATGTCCACTTAACCACAGCCAGGATGTCCACTTACCACAGCTTTTTTTTTTTTTTTTTCCTGCTCTCCACCCACTCCAGCATCAGCAATCCTAAACTGACCGTCACCACAAAATTGAACCTATTCTGGGAGCTCCTGGTCCTCACTATCAGAGAGGGACCGAGGCTAGCTTGCTTTCTTTGCTCTCACATTTAAAACTTCCAGGGAGGACTCTGATTGGCTCCGCTGAGTCATGCTCACCCCCTGGACCAATCACATGACCAGTTCAGCAAGTGTTTGGGAGAGGGCAGTACATTTGGGGGGGGGGGGTGTTGGAAGATTTGTGGGGGAGCAGACTGTTGGACTGATAAGGCTGCAATTTACAGTCAGCCCTCCCACACTCTTCCCCAGGCCAACTTGCTTTGTTATTTTTAAAAAATGCTCTCAACATTGAAAGCCTCTGTTTACCAACAAGATTCCTTTTGATATGCAAATAAATTCCTTTTTAGCAGAGGATGAAACAAAATCTTGTTCTAAAGGTTTCCAGAGAGTTTTAGCTCAGGCTAGTGAGATTCTTTTCTGGTTTGGGCAATTTGTTTTGTTTTTTGTTCGACATAGTCTTACATATTGGAGGGAATTACATGCTTACATCCATTCCCGATCTCCTGTCTCCTCCGTAATATTAATGTGGGGTTTTTGAGATGAGGGCGGATTCTCTGCTCCAACTGGCAAATAGAGTCTGGGCCACTACAGACTCCAGCAGCCAGAACAGCCTGCTTGTAGTGTTTGCAGCCACTCCCAGTTAAAACTGGGAATTTGGGCTGGGTGCAGGTGTCTGCAGCCGAAGAAAAGTTAGCAGCTCTCCAGCTAAAAGCTGGGTGTTGCAGCTCTTGGTGTGGTGGAAATTCACCCCGGGAATTCAGCACCAATCTTCTGGGGTCTTGTCTCACGAATTTGAAGAATAAAATCCATGGACAACCATGGAAGGAGGAGTAAAAAGTATAGGATTTATTTAGGAAGAAGAGCAGAGACTCCGCAAGGCGGAGGGGTACTTGGAAGCAGAACACTGTCCAGTGGAGGTCAGGCCAGGGGTTATATTGATTTGGGGAATGAACATAATTAACATTCATGCAAAGCAGACGTTGAGAAATGCATCTACACCATTGGTTGAACCCTATGCAAAGCAGGCATTGAAACTTAGTACCAAAGTCATTGGTTAAAATCTATGCAAAACAAGCAGCAATTCCACCCAAGTTCCCATCTGTGTCCACCCCCATTTCTTAGTTTTCCCGCTTCTGGAACAAAGGATTTGCTCGCATAGGTGAGCCTCATGGTCATTTGCATATGAAGGCCCTGAATGTGCCCTGTCAATCACTCTCTACCAGCTAGCTTTTTGAGGGGACCTTTATCCTGACTACCTAGCCATTTTACTATCTCTCCTAAAACTGTCTCAATATCCCCATGCTACAGATAGAAATAAGCACATACATGTACATTAATTATTGAAATTTCTGAGTTTCTCTACCTGTCTAAGTACAGTTTGGCTTCTCATGAGAGTCAGTGTTCCCAGCCCTATTGATAACCTCCCTTATACCTCCCTCCTATCCCTCCTTCCCTCCCTTCTCCTCCTACCTTCATAGTTATGGTTTCCCCAGCTTACATGAAATTTCACCCTTTGGTGAGTTTATTAATTAAACATAGCTAACTTTCATCCTCAAATGTGTAAGCTAGGCCAAAGGGTCTTTTGAAAGGATTACAGAATCACACCAACCTATCCCACAAAAAGGCAGAGAAACATAGAAGAGGCAGCTGAGCTAAGGGCAGCCAGTCTACTTTTGAACCTTGCTGTGTGACCTTGTGCAACTTATATAGCCTCTCCAAGACTCAGTTTCCTCATTAGTAAAAATGAGGATAAAATAGTTGTATTAGTCAGGATGGGCTATGCAGAATGTAGAGAAAATGGTTGGGGGGGGATCCCTTTCCCAATCATCCAAAGCACTGCCAGCACCCCTATAACAAAGACAGGTTAATAAGAGAAAAGTGTAACAAATATACTTACATGCATATGTATGCAGGATATATACAAAATATGAATATTCAAAAAGGCCAGATGGGGGGCTGGAGCGGTGGCTCAGCTGTGAGGATCTGAGTTCAAATCCCAGCACCACATACACCATTAAGTGCCTGAAACAAACAAACAAACAACAAACAAAAAAACTAAGTGTTCGAGAAATGAAGGCCAGATTAAAAAAAATAAATAAAATTGATTCTCTTGTTCTCTCTCTCAATCCCCCTTTATAAAAAAAAAAGGCCAAATGGTTGGAACTTCAATATCCTCTTCATAGGGGGCATCAACAAATTCTGGAAAAGAGAGGAGAGGAACAACACAGCATACTAAGGGTGTCTTATTTTGCAAATAAAGTCTCTCAGGTAATCTCTGGGAGCTGCCCTCAAAGCCTGGACACAGACAGTTTTGCAAGGCAGGGGACTGACCCAGGGCTTTGCATAGGCTAGACAAGTGATCTACCACCAAGCTACAACTTTTAGTCTCTTGTTTTCCTAGGTGGCTAAAACTTTCCTGGTTGCAATATTTAATGAGATACCTAGGGAGGGACTTAAAAACAATTGTATTTCTTTTGGAAGAAATTTTTGCAGGTTAGGACACATCAGGGAGAATCCCTCCTGTGCTTAAGGGAGAAACTAGGGAACATTAGAGAAACCCAGATCCTGAAACTTTTTCAGCTCCATTTGTCAAAATGCCACATTCTAAGTTACCTCTTTCTGAGTCCCAAAAGCTTCTTTATATTGTGGGGACAAGAAATCTCCAAAACTAAGTCTTCCTTTTGTGCAGAAAGCTTTCTTCACCTCACCCTTCTAGGTCCACCTTGAATGTCACCCCTCTTGTTCACAGCTTTTTGCCAGAGAATTCATTGCCTCCTTCTCTGAGATGCACCAATCCCTTAATTTAGCACAGATCATATGACAATACACTTACACATCTATCTCTCCATAAACCTCTCATTTCACCCTAAACTGTGAGTTTTCCAAAGCCAAGCTCCTTGTACAGTATCGGACAACAAAATGGTGTTCATGTGCTAAGATTCCTGGGGGACATAGGGAGGGAGATACAGAGGGGGGGAAGGGAATAGGAAGGACATCAAAGTGACCAGAAGGAGGAAGTATGGGTGAATCTAACCCAAAGGGAACCTCCGACTTCCATGAGAAGTCCAATTAACTTGGGGCTTAAGTAAAGTGAAACATGGATCCATGGGGAACCCAAAGCGGGGAACCATGGTCTGGCAGCAGTATTGGCTTGTTCTCTCATTACACTTTTGTTCTTGACTGTTTGATGATGAACTCCTCCTAATTGTAAGACCATGTCTATCGAATTAAAAAAAAAATAAAGAAAATGGCGTTGAAAATAATGAATGAGCAACCAGCTGATGACTAAATCAAAGAATGAATGAGGCCAGGCATGGTGACGCAGGCTTGAAATCTCTGCAATTTAGGAGACTGAGGCAGGAGGATCACAAGTTTGAGGCCAGCCTCAGCAACTTAGCAAGGCCCCAAGTAACTTAGCAAGATCCTATCTCAAAATAAAAAATAAAAGGGGCTAGAGATGTGGCTTAGGGGTTAAGTACCTCTGGGTTTAATTCCTGTTTCAAACAAACAAAAACAAATGATAAGAGCAAGACATGGTCTGCCTGTGGACAGAAGGGCTAATCCAGGCTCTTTTCCAACTGTGATGGGAAGAAATTTGAACACACATCATTCATAAGCCTTAGGTCTTTCAAGAGTAGTTGAGAAGCCAGTATTTTGGTTGAGTAACTGTCTCCAAATTGTGGTATTAAAAATTGGTTGTATTGGGCTGGAGCGGTGGCTCAGCAGTTACTACGCTTGTCCGGCATGTGCAAGGACTCGAGTTCAAACCCCAGCACCACGTACCCAACGAAGTCTCAGAGTAACAGAAGGCACATGAAAAACTTAATAAAAATTGTTTCTCTCTCTCTCTCTCACTGTCCCTCTCTCTTTAATAATTAAAAAAAATTGGTTGTATTGGGGGAGCACAAGAGGAGAGGTATAAAAAAATAGCTGTCAGGTTTGTTTTTGTTGTTTACAAAAGTCAAAATGAAGTGACATGTCAGATGTGTGTTGTGAGAAATCTCAGAAGAAACAGGGAATAAGGAAGGAGAGGAGCCTATCTCCCACAAAACAGACATCTCATTCAGAAGTTCCAAACTTGAATCCATCATTTCAAGAGTGATTATAATGAAATGCATCCAGGTTTTCATGTGTCAGGAGGAAAGATTGTGTGTAAACCTGGGTCTGGCTGTGGTACCCTGAATGCATTCCTAAAAATAGAGAATGGCATTTTATTTGTAATTGCACATAAAAAGAATTTTAAGGAATCCCTGGATGAGTTTCATGCTGTATAGTACATGGAAATGGATATGGAAGGGGATCACCTAAGGAAGTAATTTCCCATTCCTGCTATTTGCAGATGAGAAAGTTGGGACTCAGGAAAATTTGACTTAAATAAAATCACGCAACTATTTAGTGACGAGCCAGGATCAGAAGCTTAGTCTCCTTATTTCTTCCCTTTTCCCATTACTGCTAGGTATTCTTTTAATTTTAAAAACACAGCCTAAAGCAGTTTAAGTTTAAATAATAGCTCAAGTATTCAATAAACACGTGTTTAGTGTTTGTAAAAATAAGAAAAAAGAATAATGATGGTACGGGTGTAAATTCAGCGGAGCTGTTTATTGGATTTGTTGCTCTCGGGCCAATTTCACGTGCACCGCCATAGTGAGGGAGGCATGGGAAGTGAAGGCGGGCAGGGGAACCGGCTGGGCAGAGAGAATGGGACGCAGGGAAAATGGCCCTGGACCTTTGCCAGGCAGCTGGTTTTGTTGGTTAACTGGGAGGAGTTGATGATGGGGTTGGTCTTTCAGAGATTGGCTGATGGATCCATCAATTCATTGGAGCTTGTCTGCCAACATCTTGATTGACTGTTCTTTTCGAGAGCAAGCTGCCCTTTGCCCTGCCCCTTAACCCTGCCCCTTAGCCAGCTGGCATGGCCTCTTGTCTTCACCGTAGCCACGCCCCCAGCCAGCCTAACAGAGATTACCATGTGCCTACCAATGTGTCAGATGTTAGGACATAAAACAAGTGAATGCCTCCACTCAACAAATTCGTTTTGTGCCAGGCTCTAGACTGCATTCTAGGGGAACTCTGCCTTTGTGGAGTTAACAATCCAACGAGGGTGGACTACATTAATCAGTGAATCACACAACTTGTGAGTATGTGACAGGGATAGAAGAGAAAGGTTAAATTCCAAGAGTCTGTCATCTTTCCAACATTTTAATGAGGAAAGATACTAGCTTCTGGGTTAGCTTCTAAATTCTTTTTGTGTGCAACTGCTGTTAATGGGAGTAGAGGGACTTAAAGAAAGACAAACTCCAAATCAAATAACAAAAAAGCAAGATAAAAGAACCCTGGTGCTCGTAGATTCCAAGGAAGGTTTTAGAAAAGAAGAGGAGAGAAGGAGGATGTGCAGAGAGAGGGCTGTGGAGGTGTGTTTTAGATACTGGGAAACAGGGATGATGTAAGAGTTGTCAATTCTGTTCACTAAATGTTTCAGGTTCTTCCTCCTTCCAAGTACCTCCCAGGTATTGTAGATCTCATGATGGTCCCCATTCTCGACTCCTGCCCATATCTGTGCCCACTGTGGAAGTTTTTAATGCTCTCCTGAGCATAGTGCTCTGACCCTGGACTCAGCCATGAACTTGCTTGGTCATTAGAAAAAGGGGCAGGCAATGACATGCCAGCTCCAAGCCTATAGGTGTTGTGTTTGCCCATCTGCACCATTGCCAGGGCCATGAGAACACGCCTTGGGCAGCCTGCACAAGGACGAAAGACACTTGGAACAGAGCTGAGTTGCCCCAGTTGCCCTAGATTAGGCTAGTTTATAAGGTTAACAGTCAGCTGCCCCTTAGACATGTGAGTGAGCCCAGGCAAGATTAACAGGGACACTGGGCTGATCCCAGATGCGTGAGTAATAAGTTTGTTTGTTTGTTTGTTTTAAAGAGGGAAAGTGAGAGAGATAGAGAGTAATAGAGAATCAACTTTATTTAGTTTTTCACGTGGCCTCCATTGCTCTGACACTTTGTTGCGTACATGGTGCTGGGACTCAAACCACTGAGCCAACCGCTCCAGCCCCGAGTAATAAGTTTTTAGTCATTGAATGCCACAGAGCTTTGGTGGTTGTTTCTTCATAGCATTATTGCAACAGAACACACTGATTTAGTGGGATTGCCCTTCCTTGCCCTTTGTTTAGAGGGGGCATAGTTCTGGTAGGGAGAACAAAAGTCATAATGACATTTCTGGGCTGGAGTGTTTAATTGCTTATGTGAAACTCTCTAAAACCCTCATTTCCCCCTGGCATATAAAAAAATTATTTAATGGTGACTCCGTTAGCCTGAGTCCCTGAGAGACCAAGATGAGCTCAACACCCAGCCATCAGGAGTTTTTTAAGCCACTGAGATTCTGGAGTTCTTGGTTATTGTGGTGTAACAGTTGAGCCTGCCTGAATGAGGTGGAAAAGGGCAAGGTAAGAAGTTTGCTAAAGGTTATTAATTACTTCCTCTTTGATGTTCTCAGAGAGATTGCAGTAAATGCCTTAATTGTATTTTAATAGTCTTTTGTTAGTGTGCTACTTAATTTGCTTGCTAACGTATCGACTGGCCCTGGCTTTTTGTAAACAAGTTATAAAACTGATTGCCAAGAAATTGGGAAAGAGAATAGCTGCCTTTCTTTACTTTCCAAATATCTTTGAACTTTTCCCAAACAGAAAGAACGTGGAGATATTGGGCAATCAAAATGTCCATTAAGTTCCAACAAATTGAAAATACTCCTCTCTCCAACCCATATATTATAACAGCAGAAAGGAAGGCACCCTTCCTCAGTCAAAGTGTGGAGAGATGGCAAGAAGAAAGGGCTTTGTTTCTATTTACTACTTTCCAACTCTCTAAGGGTGTATTTGAAATACACCCAAATAAGAAAGCAGTGGAGGGAATCTTTGTGACCTTAGTTTAGGTAAAGATTTCTTAAATATGACCCCAAAAGCACAACCCCATCAAAGAAAATATTAATTTTAATAAAGATCAGTCTATCAATTTTTTTTATAATCACTGCTAAGAGAATGGAAAAACAAGCCATCGACTTTGAAAGATATGTGTAAAGCATATGTGTATTAAGAGTTTGTATGTAGGATATACAAAGAACATTCAAAACTCAATAACAAGAAAAAAAAATCCCTTAGGGTGGCAGTGGTGGCTCAGCAGCTGAAGCACTTGCCTGGCATGTGCAAGGACCCAGGTTCAAACCCCAGCACCACATACACAACAAAGTGTGGGAGCAATGAAAGCCAGATGAAAAATTAAATAAAATTGATTCTCTCTCTCTAAAAAAAAATCAGAAAAGAAATATCCCAATTAAAAAGTAGGCAAAAGATTGGAACAGATACCTCATCAAGGATATATCAGAAGGCAAATAATCACATGAAAAGATGCTGAACCTCATTTGCCTGCTCAGAAATGGAAATTCACATCAGCACAGGTTCCATTACACTCCTATAATGACCCAGTGACAAAGGCTCATTGTAGCAGTGGAGCACCTGGAACTCTCTTCTGCTGATGAGAATATAAAAATGACACAACTACTTTGAAAATGCTTGACGGCTTCTTAAATTGTGAGATCTACGCCTACTGTATGATCTGACTATTTCACTTCTAGAAGTTTAGCCAAAAGAAATGAAAGCACATGTTCATTCTAAGACTTAAATAGGACTGTTCATAGTGACTTTATGTGGAAACAAACAGCTCCAGTGTGGAAACAACCCCAAGGTTCATCAAGAGGTAAATGGAGGGCTGGAGCTGTGGCTCAGCAGTTATGGCCCTTGCCTAGCATGCGTGAGTACATGGGTTCAAACCCCAGCACCCATATACACATCTAAGTGTCAGAGCAATGAAAGCCACGTGAAAAACTCAATAAAAATTGATTCTCTCTGTCTCTCTCTCTCATTGTCCTTCTCTCTTAAAAAAAAAAAAAATAAGTGGGGCTGGAGCGGTGGCTCAGCAGTTTCGGTGTTTGCCTGGCAAGCACGAGGACCTGGGTTCAAACCCCAGCACCCGTACACAACTAAGTGTTGGAGCAACTAAGGCCATGTGAAAAACTAAAGTTGTTTCGCTCTTTCTCTGTCTCTCTCACTGCCCCTCTTTCTTTAAAAAAAAAAAAAAGAAGAAGTAAATGGATAAACAAACTATGGTACAGTAATACTATAAAATATTACTCAGCAAATAAAAAAATGAACACAACCAAATCTCAAAACTATAATCTCAATTTCATGGTGAATGAAGACAAAAGAGAGAGATAGAGGAAGGAAGGAGAGTAAAGAGAATAGTTTAAAAACTCATTTATGGTGGCTGCAGAGGTGGCTCACTGGTTGGAGCACTTGCTTGTCCTGCAGGAGGACCCAGGTTCAAACTCCAGCAGTACATATACAGTGAAGTATCAGAGAAACAAAGGCAAGATGAAAAAATAAATAAGTTGATTCTCTCTTTCTTCTCTCCCTCTCTCTTTAAAAAAACTGATATAAATTTCTAGAAAATATTAACTAATCTAAGGGATGAAAAACAGATCAGCAGTTTCTTGTGGGGTACATGGGATGGGAATAGAAACAGATTACAAAGATATATGAGGAAATTTTTGGGGTGATAGATATCTTCACTATCTTGTCTTGGTGATGGTTTCAGGGGAAACTTATGTTAAAACTTACAAAATTGCACACTTCAAATATGTGAAATTCATCATAGGTCAATTTTACCTTGGTAAAAGTGAGGGCAAGCCACGGTTTGTGTTCCCAGGCAGCAAGCAGTGAGAGGTGCATGGCTTCCACATGCCATTTTTGAAAAGCTTTATTTTTGATGCAGGGTTTGAACCCAGGGGCGCTTAGCCACTGAGCCACATCCCCAGTCCTTTTGATATTTTATTTTTGAGACAGGGTCTAGCTCAGTTGCTTACGGCCTCACTGAGTAGCTGAGAGTGGCTTTGAACTCAATCCTCCTGCCTCAGCCTCCTGAACCACGAGGATTATGGGCCTGCGCCACCTCGTGGTGGAGAATATCACTTTATTGTCAGGGGCCGCCTAAACCCCGCCCCCTACCCAGAGCGCAGAATTCCCACGCTCCGACCGCAGAAAACTACCATTCCCAGAAGGCTCTGGGGCCCTGGGGGCGGGCCTCTGAAGGGGCGGAGTCGAGAGGAGATCGTTGGGCGATTCCATTGCCTGGGTGGAGTTTGGGCGGGATCCACCTCCCATTGGTCGTAAACAGAAAGGGGCGTTCTTCGCGCGGTTGGTACGGTCCACAGCGACCCGGGGAGCCGCGGCGGCGCTCGAATTTCCCGGGCCGGGGTCGCGGGGCCTATCGGGAAGGCGCCTGACGGTTACCTAGCCAGGCGGCCGAGAGTGAGCTTCGACATGCAGAGCACCGACCTGGGCAACAAGGAGAGCGGCAAGATATGGCACCGCAAGCCGTCCCCTGCCACTCGGGACGGGTAAAGGCCTGGCGGGAGGGCGCGAGCTTGGGGGTGGAGGGGCGGTCTCGGGAAGGGACGCAAGGGTCCTGCCCGGACCCTGCCCAGCAGCTCCTGGTTGGAGAACCTTGGGGGGAGTGGGTGGCTCTGATCTCGCCAGGGTGCACCGAGACCCCACCCTTCCAAATTTGGGGGCTGGGGCTGGTCCCCGCCACCGTGCACCTGGAGCAGGTTCTCAGGTTGACGGAAGAGAATTCGCGCGTCTGGTGGGTGCTCTAGTGATCGCGGAGTCTGCTAGCATTTCTGGCGTGCAGTACATGCTCCCTGAATAGTTAACTCTCGCCGCTGCAGAACTCTAGGCGGGATGAGGGAAGGAGCGCAGTGCACTGCTACCCCTTAGAGAAACCGGAGTTTATCATCCTTAAATCCTTGCACGCGTCAGATGCGCATGCATTCCTTCGCTATTTGTTGAGCATCAGCTATGCCAAGCTCACTTCTAAGCGCTGTAGGAGAGCAGTGGAACAAAATGAACGAAAGTCTCTGGCGTTTGCGTACTGATGTAAGGGGCATTGCTGCTGCAGTGCCCAGGGCCTTCTGCTGCAGCCGCGCTGCCTTTCATTCTTTTCCCAGTTTTCCCACTGTTCGAGGCTCTTCCTCTCCTGGGTGACTTATGTGGAAGTGGGGCCTTTTGGGTTCCCATTCACTGCTGCAAGTCAGAGGGATCTTACTGCCTCTGGTTCCCTAGGATGGCCTCGAACTTTGTTGCAATACTTGGGTTCATGTTTCAGTGTTTCTTGTCTGGTTTTTTTTCTGTTGATTTTGGTTGCTCCTCAGTGAATCAACAAACTGTCTACTTTGTGTGCGCTCAGCACAGTGTTGGAGCTGCCACTTGTTTGATTTCCTGTTGCTGCTGTCCATCCATCCATCTTTCTTTTTCTTTTTTCTTTTTTTTTGTGCACGGGATTGAACCCAGGGACGCTTAACCACCGAGCAACATCTCCAGCTCCTTTTATTTATTTGTTTTTATTTTGAGACAGGGTCTAGCTAAGTTGCTGAGGCTGGCTTTGAACTTGAGATCCTTCTGCCTCAGCCTCCTGAGTAGGTTTTGTGTGGGATTTATATGAAAAATCAGGGACAGAATGTTGCTTTTAGTCTTGAATTATGTGATAGGATTCCTGGGGTTTTTTTCTTTATTTTCTTTCTTTTTTTTCAATTTTTATTGAGTTTTTCACATGGCTTTTGTTGCTCTGACACTTAGTTGTGTACGTGGGTTGCTGGGGTTTGATACCCGTGTACTTGTGCATGCCGGGCAAGGGCCGTAACCACCTAGCCACCGCTCCAGCCCCCTATTTTCTATATTTTTAACAGTGATCACTTTAATTTTGTCATCAGAACATTTCAAGCCATAAAAAAAAAAAAAAGAACTGGAGGGAAAAGTCTGTACTCTGAGTTTTGATGGTCAAGAAATATTTTGAAGTTATTTCAGAACATTAATTTTTGTGTTTTTAACCCCTTGGGGACTACACCAAAATAGAGTAAGAATTACATAAAAATAAATAGAGTAAAAATTCTTCCTGTGTTCCTAATGAGTCTTAAAAGCTGTATTTTAGTATGCTTTAGTGAGGTTTAATGAGGAAGATGAATGTTTCTAATTAAAATCTTATAATTCACAAAAATTAATTAAGATAACATTTACATGATTTAAAAATTATTGTTGCAATAAAGAATGAGATTGTTCTGGTCTTCAGGACCAGAATTTGCACACATATATTATCTTGAGTTATTTTGTGTTAAAAATTTTATGAGCACAGTTTTTTTTTCAGCAGAAGTGTTACAGGATCTTCCTTTCAAACTTTAGACAAATGTAGCTTTATATTCTTAATAAAGATTGTCCATGAAAGTAGTACGTGATCATTAACCAATGCATATAAAATATAGGAAAGTAGAGGAAAAAATCACTCATATTCCTATTACCTGCATATAACGGCTATTATTTGGATTTGTTCATCTTTCTCCCTCATGTATAGGTTTTCCTTTTCCTTCCATTTTTTAAAAATTGTGCATCTGTGTTTGCATGTATGCATCAGCTGTTTAGAATGTGTTAGAATATTTTTCACATAGCTTTTTAAGCACTTTTTTGATGAGAACATATGGTTATATGAGGTGAATAGATAAAATTAAATAGTAAACTTGATCTTTTTTTTATTAGATGAATATGGAGTTATAGTTGAGGGGGAATCATTGTCAAACAATCAAGAACAAATGTATATATACATAGTTATCCAAGGCTGATGCCATGTCATGGATGCCCCCCATGGGTTCCCCGTGATTCTGTGTTTCCTCCAGAAGACCCCCTGAGTTAAATGGATATCTCATGGAGGTCAAAGATCTCCTTCTGAGATGATTCCTCCATCTTCCCACCCTTCAGTCTCCTAGATATCCTTCCTAATCCCTCCCCCCCCCCTACGCCTCCAGGTATCCTAGGCAATCATCCCCCTGTTTGTGTAAAAATTTATACAATTTGAGGTTATTATTAGCTTAGCCATCTAACATACTGCTTCCAGATGTATTCTAGCTTCCACAAATGAGAGAAAACATTCGGCCCTTGAGTCTCTGAGATTGGGATACTTCACTTAGCATAATTCTTTCCATCTCCATCCATTTGGTTTCAAAAGTTATAATATCATCTTCTCTAATGGCCGAGTAGTATTCCATTGTATATATGTACAAAAGTTTTTGTATCCATTCGTCAAATGAGGGGCATCTGGGTTGGTTCCATAATCTAGCTATAGTAAATTGAGCTGCTATAAACATTGATGAAGCCACATCTCTATAATAGGCTGATTCTAACTCTTTTGGGAAAATACCTAGGAGTGGGATAGATGGGTCATAAGGTGGTTCCAGCCCTAATTTTTTAAGGAGTCTCCACACTGCTTTCCAGAGTGGCTGAACCAGTTTGCAGTCCCACCAGCAGTGTGACAGTGTTCCTCTTTTCCCACAGCCCCTACAGCATCTGTTGTTGTTCGTATTTTTCATTTTTGCCACTCTAACAGGAATGAAGTGGAATCTCATTGAAGTTTTGATTTGCATTTCCCTTATAGCTAATGATGTAGAGCATGTTCTCATATATTTATGGGCTTTCTGGATTTCCTCTGGTGAGAAGTTTCTTTTAAGATCTGTAGCCCATTTATTGATTGGAGCTTATTTGTGAGTTTGGTGTTTAGCTTTTTTGGTTCTTTGTATATTTGGTTCTTTGTATATTCTGGATGTTAGCCCTCTGTCCGAGGTGTAACAGGCAAAGATTTTCTCCCATTCTGTAGGTTCTCTCTTGATGCTCTTGACTAAATCTTTAACTGTGCAAAAGCTTTTTAGTTTAATTGCATCCCATTCATTTATTCTTGACTTTACTGCTTGAGCCATGGGAGTTTTATTGAGGAAGGCGCTGCTGACTCCTATGTCCTGTAGTGTTGACCCTAGTAAGTTTAAAGTTGCTGGTTTAATATCCAGATCTTTGAACCATTTTGGTTTAATTTTTATGCAGGGCGAAAGGTAAGGATCAGCTTCAGTTGTCTATACATTGCTGTCCAATTTGTCCAACACCATTTGTTGAATAGGCTGTCCTTCCACACTATGCTTTTGCCCCCTTTATCAAATATCAGATAGTTAAAGATACTATCCTGAGTTTGTCTCAGGATCTTCTATTCTATTCCACTGGTCTTCAGTTCTGTTTTGATACCAATACCATGCTGTTTTTACTACTATGGCCCTGTAGTATAATTTCAGGTCAGGGTTGAGATACCCCCTGCTTCCTCCTTCCTGCAGAGTAATGTTTTGGCTAGTCAGGGTCTTCTGTTATTCCATATAAACTTGAGAATTGCTTTTTCTATATCTGTGAAAAATGCCATTGGTATCTTGATAGGGATTGCATTAAATCTGTATAGGGCTTTGGGTAGAATGGCCATTTTTATTATATTGATTCTGCCTAACCATGAGCATGGAATGTTTTTCCATCTACTCAGGCCTTCTGTAACTTCTTTTTTTAGTGTTTGATAGTTCTTGTTGTAGAGGTCCTTAATATCCTTTGTAAGGTTAATTCCCATAGACTTCATCATTTGACTAGAAGTTTGATTAATGTTGGCTTTAAAAAAAAATGACTTAAGCCAGGTGCAGTGATGCATGCCTATAACACCAGTGGCTCTGGAGGCTGAGGCAGGAGGATACTGAGTTCAAAGCCAGCCTCAGCAAGTTAGTGAGGCCCTGCTCAATTTAACAAGTCTGTCTCAAAATAAAAAAATAAATAATAAAAGGCTCAGTGGTTAAGTGGTTAAGGGTCCCTGGGTTGAATCCCCAGTACCAAAAAAAACCCACAAAAAAACAGAAAAACAAAAACTTCAGCTTCATTCATTTAGTAGTCAACCCCCCACTGCCACTCCCCTTGCTTTATGCGTGTGAAGCAAGCATTCTGCCACTGAGCTATATCCGCAGCCGCCTCAGCAGGCATATTTTGAGTGCCTGTTGTATATTGTGGGCCAGGTACACAGGTCCAAGTGCTGGGATATAATAATGAGCAAGCAGTGATCCCTGTCTGTACAGAACACAGCTGCTGAGGTATTAAGATAACAAAATTCATGTGCACTTATTCACCTTAACCATTTGATATTACAAAAACAAGGAAAATTATATCCTATTGTCTGTCATAGTATCTTAACTTACAAATACTGTCTATATGTATGTATGTTTGGTTTTTTTTTTTAATGCCTGTCTTTACAACTAACCTAAGTTCCATGCAACAGGGGTGATGTCTATCAGTTATTCTTTCTTTTTTTTTTTTTTTTTAAGAGAGAAGGAAAGTTAAAGAGAGGGAGAGAGAGAGAGAGAAAATCAATTTTATTGAGTTTTTCACATGGCTTTTTCTGCTCTGACACTTAGTTGTGTACATGGTGCTGGGGTTTGAACCTGTGCACTTGTGCATGCTGGGCGAGTGCCGTAACCGCCGAGCCACTGTTCCAGCCCCTATCAGTTATTCTTAACTCCTGGCTTGTTCAGCGTCTGACATCTAGTAAGTTTTCAAGTATTTAAAGAATACATGAATCGTAGCTACTTTAATAATGAATAACTTTCTGAACTATTTTCAGAAACGAGAAGGAACAGCAACAATTGAGGGAAGAATGGGGAGGCAAAAAGTCTTCAAAATTAGTAAAATATACTCCGAAAGCTGCTTTTCACTTATCAAATAGTACTTGATAGAGATTTTAACATTTAGTTTTTTGTTTTGTTTTTTTGTTTCGACAGAATTATAGTGAACATCATTCATAACACTTCTGATTATCACCCAAAAGTTTTACGATTTTTGAATGTGGCTTTTGATGGCTCAGGTGATTGCTTAATCACTGGGGATCATCAAGGCAATATCTACGTTTTTGACTTGTGTGGAAACAGGTAAGCAGATGCCTTTGATTGTTACTTTATTTAACAAGTTACTAATTCACTGACTCTTTTAGCAGCTTCCTTTCATTATTGGTTCAGAAAGCTTTATTCTATGTTTTAGGTACCTTACTTGTAAGTGCCGCCTGAAGAAAGCAGGAACGGATAGTTATTGTTCAACTTTTTTTTCTTTTTTTTTTAAAGAGAGAGGGACAGTGAGAGAGAGAGAGAAAGAGAGGATCAGTTTTATTTAGTTTTTCATGCGGTCTTTGTTGCTCTGACACAGTTGTGTGTGGTGCTAGGGTTTGAACCCACGTCCTCATGCATGCCAGGCAAGTGCTGTAACCGCGAGCCACTGCTCGTCCTGCGGTTCAGTTTTTAATAGAGAATTAAAGCACTGGTTTTAACAGTCTCTACCAGCTTATTTTTTTTCTTAAATTTAAAATTGCATTATTTCCAATTTGCAGTTAATTTCTGGTACTTTATTAGGCAATTTAGAAAGAACATAACATTATTATTGTGTACTAGATCTGAGAATTTTAAAGCATTGAAAATCTGCATTCCTTTTCTTCTTTATCTTCCCTTGTACAACACTTTAGGCCGGAAGAAGGTAGGCAGGATTAATCAAGATGGGTTTCCGTGCTGTGATATGCTGGGGAGAGCTGCAGCCAAAATCAGAGGTTACCTGCATGTGGGGTGGGACAGTGGAGAGAAGTTAGTTGAACACAGGATTTGATCGAGTAGTAAATCTGTTGGCGACATGAAAGCCAGCTTTCTCACTATTGGAAAAGGGACTTATAATACGAAAAGGGAGAAATAGGATGAACCCTGATGGTTTTACTCTGAAGGACATGATGGGACAACTGGCAACATTTGAGTAGAGTCCGAGGGTCAGATGGTGGCAGTGTGTCAGTGTAATATTTTGATGGTTGTTTTGCAGTTTCATAGGACAGTTTCGTTGTTTGTAGGAAACATGATCTTGGCAACTTATTCTCAATTTAGGAAAAGAACATATCATATATGATTTCTTTTTCTGTGGTTTATTAGGTATAAATCTGTTAATTATCGTTTTTGTTCTTTACCAAAAAAGTAATGATTCTGATTTCCCCGCCCTTGATTCTTGCATGACCTACTGCCAATTCCCAGTTCTTAAGTCAATGCTGTTCTCTCTTTTTTGCTCCTGCTGCTGAAAACAAAGCTAGTTCGAGTGATCTCATTACAGAATAATCAACTTCAACTTCAGCGATTCTCAGCACTTCATTTGCTTATGTCCTTTATTTACTTTCCCGTTCTGCATTGAGGATTGCAAAATCTTTACCAATTTCTCTGCCTCCCTGAATTGAATACATGACTTATTGACTGCCTGGCCTCCTAATTACAAGAAAATAGGTGCTTTCAGGTTTCCCTTCTGCCCCATTGAGGCCTCAAGTACATGTGTAAGTTCGTCCACGCATATCTCTTTGTGACGTCATTCCTGATTTCTTCCAGTGCTAATCCTGTCTTACATAGCCTCTCCTGGGACTTTGCCCCATGAGTGTTCCTTTCTGATTTTGTCCGTTGTCCCTTTTTGTTCTCTGTTGTATAGAAGAAGAAAATAATTTGTTTTTCTTTACCCTCTTAAGTTTTTAGTTGGGGCTTCTGTAGCAAAAGACAAATTAGCAAAGGAAAAAGGATCAAGTTATTAAAGTGTATCACAGTGTATCGCATAGGGATACTCAAGAATGAGTAGCTGAAACTCCAGTTCACATGACATCTTGCAACAAAGAAAAATAAATTTTTAGAGATATGATAATACAAAGGTGAAGGACTTTGATTTTCTAAGGGCAGTGAATTGTGAGAAGATGATATATGGGAATCTAATAATAGCTAAAGGCTGGTTAAAAGTTTGTTATATAGGTTCCTCAAGTACCATTTCCAGGAGGATAAGTAACTTAACTCATCTCTGGTAATCAACCTTGGTCTGTCCAGATAGAAAGAGGAGGAGAGGCACCCTTGCAAATTTATGCAAATTTAAACAGATTTTGAGTTATATAGCGGGAGGGCAGAAAGCTTTTCTTGTATCTGCTTCTTAACTGCTTTCATCTCAAAATAATCCTTGTGCCAAAGCAGCATATTTTGGGGTGGCAGATTCTGCCACTCTTCAGTTCGAACATTCACGGCCAAGATGAGCAGTGAAGTGGTAGAGCCAAGATCTGAGATCAGACGCTATTACAAAGCCTCATGGGGCTCCCTCAGAATCTTCCTAATTGCCCAATGGAAGGATCTTTTTTTTTTTTTTCAATTCTCACTGTACCAAAAAACTGAAGACTCACGTCCTACCCTCCTCCCTGAATTTCCCCCTCTTTGGTTTCAGGGTACAGCTCTGCTGGTTTTTCTGCATCTGATCACTTTGTGTCTTGTTTTGCGGACTCTTCCTCCAGTGCCTACCCCTGTAATATTGTTCTACCCAGGCTTCCTTCCTTCCATATTCCACATGCTCTCTGATAATCTGGTCACCACCAAGCCTCGGACTTCAGTTGCCGAGTGAGCACTGTTGATCGGATCTACGGACTGGAAATCTTCTCTTGAGCTCAGTCCAAATTGAGCTATCTGGTAGATATAAAACTAAAATCTGGATTTGAAGACTTAGTATGAAAAACAAATGTAAATTTTTATTAAATGTTGAAATGATAAGATTTAGACACATACTGAGTTAATAAAATATGTTACTACAATCAATTTTACCTGCTTTTTACTTTTTTAATGTGACTCCTAAAAAATTTTAATTGCACATGTGGCCCACGTTATATTTCTTTTGAACCACATGACTAGATATTTTATAAAGGCCTTACACTCACTTATTTACAATGAGACTTAGTGTTTCCTGGCCTCAAGTTTTTTGCCTTAGCTCTAAATCCTAGATTTTTGTAAATTAAACTCTAGCTATGTGCCAAGTACTCTGCTAAGCACTCACTATGATTTTTAATTAATTTATCAAACAACCCGATAAAGATTCCTATGGGAAATTCCTGTCCCTTCACCCATATTTAATGCATACCAAGTCTCTTTCTGCTTAAGTTCTTTTTTTTCCGTATCTACTATTAATATTTATTACTTTTATATCCTAGAGAATTTATGTACAAAATTGAATTCCCCCAACATAGCAAAGATTTAGATAGAATTTTTTCCCATTTCACTGAAGAGAAAAATGAAGCTCCAAGTAGATATTTCATTTCCTTAAGATCATAATGCTAATCAGTGGCAGAGCCAAAATTCTAATGCAGGCTTGGCCTTCTAAAAGGTACTGTTTTTTACCAGGCTCCCTATGCCTGCGTTCTTGTGCTCTGAGAAGTGAGTGGGAATACTGTGTCTCCACTGCTAAGGTTCACTGTCAAGTGCTTAATTGTGCAGACTTGGGTTTAGGAGTGCTAAACCTAAATAGGAAATCATTTCTAGCTTCTGGGAGCTTATCAACAAAGTAGTTTTAGTTAGACAAAGTGTTATATTATACTATCCATTTTTTGCTGTATTCTGTGTTTATCAATAAGCTAGTGACATTTTTTAAAGATTTTCTTCTCAAGCTGTGAGACAGCCATGTTGGGAGAACTCAGATGCTGAATGTCACAGAAATAGAATCTAAATTCCTAATTACTGGTTAAGTACTTTTTAAAAAGAGGGACAGAGTGAGAGAGAGGAGAGAATGAATTTTATTTATTTTTTCATCTGGCCTTTGTTTCTCCAACATTTAGTTGTGTGTGTGGTGCTGGGGTGTGAACCCGGGTCCTTGCGCATGCCAGGCACGCGCCATAACTGCGAACTTCTGAAACCTCTACTTTCCTTTCCATTATAAGCCTATCAGAACGGCTCATTTTCAGGTTGCGGTTCTCTTTCACAGTTTGCTTTCTTTCTGTTTTTTCATTACGAGAGAGAGAAAGAGAATCAGTTTTTGTTATTTCTTTTTCACCTGGCCTCTATTTCTCTGACAGTTGTGCATGTGGTGCTGGGGTTCGAACCCAGGCCCTCACGCATGCCAGGCAAGCGCTCCACCGCCGAGCCAGCGTTCCAGCTCCCGTTAGCTTTTTTAATGAGCTCATTTTCTTCCTTGTCCCCTCCCTTCATCCATTTGCCATTGCCGACAGGAACATCTTCCTAAAAGACATGCCTAATCCTGATTCTGCTTTGCTAAAAGAAGTCAAAGGCAGCTTCCCGTTTTGTGTGAGTAAAATCCAAACTTGTTAATGTGGCTCGTAGCACCTTTCATAGTCTACTTTTGGCCTATCAAAATGGCTCATTCTTCTGGGTCTCAGTTTCCTCATCTGTAAAAACTCCTCCAGCATAAAATCTGTGATTATTTGTAGAATTTCTGATACTAACTCAGTGATCTCTTCATAGGTTTAATCTTGTTCAGCGAACAGCCCAAGCTTGCACGGCTCTGGCCTTTAATCTTCATAGGAAGTCTGAATTCCTTGTGGCATTAGCTGATTATTCTGTTAAATGCTTTGATACAGGTAAGAAGTAAAACATAAACTCAAGGACTGCAAGGGGTTAACCCGTCTTTGCACTTTGAGGGAAGAGTCCGCAGAGGACTGCCCTCACTCAGGACAGTGGCAAGTGGGGGATGGGTGTGGGAGTGCCAGGACTGTCCTCACTTCAGATCAGCTGCGTCCCAACTCAGCGTTCCCCAACTACCCTCAGGTCCAATAATCCACCAGAATAACTCACAGAATTTAGGAAAGCACTGTAATTGTGATTACAGTCTTAACATAGCAAAAGAATACAAATTAGAGTCAGCCAAAGGAAGAAATGTATAGGGTGGAATCTGAGAAGCTTTAAAAGGGGAGCTTCCTTTGTCCTCGGGGACATATTACCCTCCCGGCACTGACCTGTAGCAGTCAGCACCAATATTGGTGACCCAGGAAATTCACCAAGCTTGGTGTCAGAGCTTTTATCGCTATATTGGAATAATTGATTGAAATATTGCCCGTGTGGTGGAATCAGTTTCTGGTCCTCTTGCCCTGCAAGAGGTTGGCCTTGCAGACCTTCTGTGACATGATTGGTCTTTCTGCATGGCTAGCCTCTCCTGAGTTCTCTCCTCAACATAAACCATTTCTGGGTCGTCTGAAGGACCACCATGAATAACAGAGGTTGGGAGATTACCTTCTAGGACCTTCTTTGAAAGCCAAACTCTACGTTATGTGTCTATAATTTTTGGGGGTGACTACTGGAGATTGAATCTAGAAGTGCTGCCACTGAGCTCCATTCCCAGCCCCCGCCTTTTTTCTTTTTTCATAATTTTAAAACAGGGTCTCACTAAGTTGCTTAGAGCCTCTGTGAGTTGCTGAGGCTGGCTTCAAACTTGCAGATCCTCCTGCCTTGGCCTTCTAAGCTGCTGCAATTATGTACAACTGTATCTGGCTGTACCATATCCTATTCTTTTTATTGGGACTATAGAGTTGTATGGAATAAACCTTTTTACTTAAAAAAGAATCAACTGTATATTTTTTCTTATTGAACTAATTGATGGTGTTATGATGGAAAGATACGTAAATTTAAAACATTAAAAAATTTAAGAAATTTAAAATTTCTTGCTAGGGAGTGTTCCTTGACTTTATACATATTAATTAATTTTAATCATAATAACCCACAGAGATGGCTACTGTTATTATCACCATTTTGCAGATGAGGAAACTGAGGCACAGAGTTAACCAAGGCCCCATAGTTCATAAGCATTGAAGCCAGAATTCCAGTTTAGAGTCTCTGCTCTTAATCACTGCCCTACACTCTATTCAGAAAGAATAAAAAACAGTCGTCCTTTAGTAATGCCCAGGGATGTAGTCAGTGTTTTTATGACGGGGCTCTATCTTTCTAGTCTTCTCTGTGCATATTCTCTTTAAATAGTTTAACAAATTTAAAATTTAGCCTTATCTGTGGTGTTCTGTGGAATCATTTTACCTCTTGAAAATCAGTCTATTTTAGATTGATCAGTAAGTAACATTCCCTGTGTGATGTTTACAGTGCCATAATTACTCACTCAACTACCTATTGTTGGACTTCTAAACTGTTCCCAGTTCTTGTATTGCAGACGTTCCTGTGATAAAAATTTTGTATTCTCTCCTGTGCTCGCTCTCTTCTCTTGCCCTTGTTGCAGTCTTTATACTCTCTTCCATCTCATCAAACTGCCCCCCTTCCATGAAGTCCCTCCTGCCCTAATTCCCCACCTACCTTCCTTTTTTCCCCTTCTCTGTCAAATCCTCTTTCTTCACAGCATCCATTGATGAATTCTGACTCTTGCGCCTCCCTCTGTCCTACTGAGACTTCCGTCTCCATGGTCTGTAGTAACCCCTGATTATTCAAGTCTGCCTGTCATCCTGCTTCTCAGTAGCATTTAACACCTTGGGATTACTTTAGCGTCTTTAGTTTTCACACTGTGACCTCTGGTTCTCCTCCCAACTTTCTGACCGCTTCTGGGTAGTATCTCCTGAATTCTTTTACTGGTTCCTAGATTTTGGTCCAATTAAAAAAGTAGAAGAATCCAATTAATGTATCATTATTTTAATTGACATTGGAAAAATGTATAATTTCACATTATAAAACAAGGGACATAAAGAATAATACTTTAACATTAGCTTTATGAAAAACTTCCAGTATTATCCTTTTCTCATTTCACTGAAGACCAATGAAAAATTAGTCATTGATCAATGCCAGACTTGACCCAGTGTTTGGAAGTCATGAGTGTAATCCTAAGGAATTTGTTCTTCTGTCTTCAGTTTTGACCTACTTTGAGTGTTTCCCAGTTTTATATCATGATTTCTGACTATTCTCAGTTCATTTTTAAGGGGGAAGGATTCTGATTATAAAAGTAAAACATGTCCACTGTAGGAATTTTGGAAACATAGAAAAGTATGTGGATAAAATTAAAATTACTGTAATTTTACTCCTCAGTGAGAGTTATGAATAGTTTTTGGTGTTTACCAGGCTGTGTCTCTGCTTACACAAATAAACATACCCCTCAAAATCAAATTTATTTGTTTTTTTTTTTAACTTTTTTTAAAAGAGAGAACAGGAGCTGGAGTGGTGGCTCAGCAATTGGGTCCCTGGTATGCACGAGGACATGAGTTCTAACCCTAGCACCACGTACACAGCAAAGTGTTAGAGTAATGAAAGCCACGTGAAAGAAAAAAAGAAAGGACAGTAAGAGAGAGGGAAAGAGAGAATCAATTTTATTTGGTTTTTCATGTAGCCTTTGTTGCTCAGATACTTTGTTGTGTACATGGTGCTGGGGTTTGAACCTGAGTCCTCATGCATGCCAGGCAAGTGCCATAACTGCTGAGCCACAGCTCCAGCCCCTCAAATTTACTTTGCTACCAGTTTTTAAAATCAGATTTTTCTCTTTCCTACACTGCTGCATCTGTCCCTCCTCACGTGTTTCTTACATGAGCTAACAGTATCACTTTCTGCTCTTACATAACTAGAACCATGGGAGTCTTTTTTCTTTTAAGAACCAATTTTATGGGGCTGGAGCAGTGGCTTAGCGGTTACAGTGTTTGCCTGGCAGGCACGAGGACCTGGGTTCAAACCACAGCACCACGTACACAGCTAAGTTTTGGAGCAACTAAAGCCATGTGAAAAACTAAATAAAGTTGTTTCTCTCTTTCTCTATCTCTCTCACTGTCCCTCTATCTTAAAAAAAAAAAAACAAAAACCTATTTTATTTATTTTTTCATCTGGCCTTTTGGTTTTTTCAGACGCTTAGTTGTGTATGTGGTGCTGGAGTGTGAAGCCAGGTCTGCCTGCATGCCAGGCAAGTGCCATAACCGCTGAGCCACCGTTCCAGCCCCTCAATGCGTTGTTTTGATCACTGAATCCTTTGGTATTTCTCCTTCATAGCTTTTGAATTTGTTTCATTTTTTCCATTGTCACTTTGTTCACCTTATCTCCTGTTGGATTATTATAGCAACAGATGAAGGAGTCTTGTCCAATCTCTTCCCGTCTTCCAATAAACACACAAAGCGCTCATTGTAAAACATGGACCAGATATGCTACTCTTCTGCATAAAATTATTACTCACAAGAGTACCCAATCTGCTTGTGTCACATTTGAGGCTATTCCTGACCCCTCTGTAGGCCTCATCCTGCACGGGTGCTCCCAATACGTCACAGTACACTTTGTCAGGCGCCCTCCCCCTTCCATTCACATAACCCCGAGCCATCAGTTGAATCGGCTCATGTCTAGTGTTTGGGCACAGCGCTGTGTTTCACTTGTGTGACAATCTCATTGTTACCACAGTCACCAAGGAGCTAGTTAGCTGGATGAGAGGACACGACTCCTCGGTGTTCTCGATCTCCGTGCATGCCTCGGGGCGGTACGCCATCACCACTTCTTCTGACACAGCACAGCTGTGGGACTTGGACACCTTCCAGAGAAAGAGAAAGCTGAACATTCGCCAGTCTGTGGGCATACAGAAGGTGAGTGAGTGCAGGGTGTTTGGCGCGCTTTGCCTCTCAGGCTGCTTCCTGTCTTAGAAGATTATCAGAATAGCTGGGAACCTCAGCTCTTAAAATGTGATTTTTTTTTTATTTCTACCCCCAACTCCACAATTTTGTTACAAGCAACTTCAAACATACAGTAGATTTTTACTGTGTTAAGGATTTATCCATCTTTCAATACCTTTGTTCATTAATTCCTTGTGAATTTTAAATTGCAGACATCAGTGTACTTAAGCATGCATTTAATTCACTTATAGCTCCGTTTTTAAGAGAGAGGGGACAGTGTGTGAGAGAGAAAGAGAGAGAGAGACAGAATCAACTTTATTTAGTTTTTCACGTGGGTTTCATTGCTCTAACACTTGGTTGTGTTTGTGGTGCTGGGATTCGAACTTGAGGCCTCACATATGCCAGGCAAACACCATAACCACTGAGCCACCACTCCAGCCCCTAGTTTAATACATATTGATGTAAGATTTATATATGATGAAATACATAGGTCTTAAGTATTCATGTTTTAAATTCTACAAATGCATACACCCGTATAACCTGCGCAGACCTATCATTACCATCATCCCAGAAATTCCCACCATTTCCTTCCAGGGTAAGCACTACAATGATGTTGGTTTTGCCTTTTCTAAAAGTCATACAAATTGAATTACTTAGTAATAGTTTATGAAAGACTTATCACTCAGCATATAGACTTCATCTATATTGTGTGTATCAGTAGCTTGTTCCTTTTTATTGCTGATTAGTATTCCATTGTATAAATATACCATTGTTTTAGAAAATATCTATTTCTTTGCAGGGCACAGTGGCACATGCCTGTAATTCCAGTGACTTGGGAGACTAAAGCAGGAGGACCACAAGTTTGAGGCCAGGCTCAACAACTTAATAAGACCTCGTCTCAGTATAGAAAATATAAAATGTATCTAAAAAATAAATAAATAACTGCTCAAGATGTAGCACTGTAGGGATTGGGTTCAGTCCCTAGTACAACGCACACACATACTCACAAATACACAAATCCATTTCTTTGGCTTTTAAAGTTTACTTTATTTTATTTATTTATTTTTTACTGTTTGATTAACTAAACTGTTTTCAGGAGTGTCTAGGTCTCCCATGTGATAGTGTACTTTGCTTTAGATTATATATGCAGTATTGCTTTTAATTTCTTTGTTAATAACAGGAACAGGTAGTAATGTATGTCAACCAAAAATTTGTTTTGTAGTCCCCCTAGAAATCCCAGAGTAATTAAATGCCTTTAGTAATTAAAAAGAGGTAAAAGGTGCAGCCAGCTCATTCAATAGGGATTTAGACTAAATGTCTTAGTAGGTCTTTTCTTCTTTAATTGCTTTAGCACTTAAATTGAATTTTAAATTCCAAAGAAAAGAACATTGGGAATTGAACCCACAATGGAAATAAAGTTATAAAACAATAACTAAAACCATCTGTTCCTCTTACCATGAAATTAAAATTATATACACGGAATAGTTGTCAGTGGTAACCTTGGTTAGCATTAAAAATAAGATTTCAGATGTCAGTGCTATAAGAATAAAATTAAATGTAGAATATGTATAAATAGCATGTGTATAGTGTATGAATGTAAATGTGTCATTTTAGTAATAGAACACCATAGTCTACAGCATCTTTCTTTTTATTTGAGAGAGAAGGACAGTGTGTGAGAGAGAATCAATTTTATTTAGTTTTTGCATGTGACTTTCTTTGCTCAGACACTTCCTTGAGTATGTGGTGCTGGGGTTCAAACCCGCATCCTTACACATGCCAGGCAAGCAACCGCAACTGCTGAGCCACTGTTCTAGCCCCAATAAACTTTTTTTTTTTTTTAAAGAGAGAGGGATAGTGAGAGAGAGAGAGAGAGATAGAAAGAGAGAATCAATTTTATTTAGTTTTTCATGTGGCTTTCTTTGCTCCAATACTTCCTTATGTACATGGTGCTGGGGTTTGAACCCACATCCTCGAGCATGCCAAGCAAGCGCCATACCACTGAGCCACCGCTCCAGCCCCATGAAGTTCACTTTATGGTGTCACTTTTAGTCTAACAGTGTCCACTGTTTCTCTTGTGCAGCATTAATTTCTTGGAGCGATCAGGCCAGTGGTTTTGGAAAACACCCCACATTCTGGATCTCTTACCATTGCATCATCGTTGTTTAACTTGTTTTTCTCTCCTGCATTTCTTATGAACCAGAAGTTAAATCTAAAGACTTAGATGAATTCATGTTAAAGTTTTCAACAAACTAATTATCCATGCAAAGCACTTAGCAGAAATGTTTTACTCGATGGCAAAATATTATTTGACCTTGATTAATTTGGCCGTAAAAATCAGAGCTGAGCTGACATGAGGTTGAAATAACAAAGATAAGCTGTTGCCGTAGGTCATGATGCTGTAGAACATGTATCACTTATCAGTACCTTTCTTAAGTTGGAAATAATTCTGAAATAAGTCCTGCCCTAAAGATTTCGGGTAAAGAAATATGGATCTGGGAGCTGGAGCTGGAGCTCAGTGGTTGGAGTGCCAGATGGGCATGTGCGAGGACCTGGGTTCAAAACCCAGCACCACATACACAACTAAGGTTTGGAGAAACAAAGGCCATGTGAAAAACAAATAAACAAAAAAAGTGATTTTTTTTCTTTCTTTCTCTCCCTCTCTCCCTCTTTTTTTTTTTTTTTTAAAGTATGGGTCTGATTTTTATTTATTCAGTACTGGGGATTGAACACAGGGGCATTTTACCACTGAGCTACATCCCCAGTCCTTTTGTTTCTTACTTTGAGATAGGATCTCACTAATTTGCTGAGGCTATCACTAAATTGCCAAACTGGCCTTGAACTTGTGATCCTCCTGCCTCAGCCTACCAAGTCGCTGAAATTACAGGTGTGAGCCAATGTGTCTGACTTTCAGAGTGTTTTTAGGAGGACCCAATACTCTAACTTCTTTCCACTAATTTTTTGTATGTAGAGTAACAGAAACACTAATGGTTTTAGACCAGTTGCTTACCTCCAATGTAACTGGTACTTCATATAGTTATTTTTAAGTCTCATTAATCCTAAAAGGTAGATACTGTTTTCCCCATTTTATAAGAAGTTCAGAAACAGTAAGTAACTTGTCCAGGGTTACATAATTTGCAGTTTGAATCCAAACCTGTCTTATCGCAAAGCCATTCCATCACACCATATTGCTTCTCAGGTAAATCAGTTACACTTCTTCAAATTAATATATTGTGATTCATTTGTTGATGCCTAAAAGTAGGATATTTGGTTCTTCATTTAGAGGCTTTGGACGAGATCCTGGGTTTTGTGATTCCTGTAGTTCAATATGTATCAGAAAAAGCTTTGTGTTGGATACCAGAAAATGTTTAAAAGTGTTACCAAAATTAATTCTGTGCGTTTACAATGAGAACTCATTAAATTCCTGCTAACTTTTGCATTTGATCTTAACTTGCTAATGTTGTTATCCTAAGTTCTTTAAGCTTGGAGAAGAGCTTATGTACCTCTCCAAACTGAATTGGAAAGTTCTGATTTGAGTATAGTTCACGTTTACCCCCATGCAGTGCTTGTACTGGTAGCTTGATCCTTAGTATGGCAGTATTGGGAGAAAGTGGAACCTTTACGAGGTGGGGCCTTCTTTGAGGGCCCCACACTTGGGAAGAATTAACGTAGTTTTCAAGGGACACTGGTTAGGGAGAAGGAAAGAGAGAGATTGTGAAAAGAGCATGCCTGGCCCCTGAATTCCTCTGGCTTCCTATCTTGCCTTGCGATCTCTCCCTCTCTCATGTACTCGCACCATGATACCATGTTGTATTACAGCCAGAAAACCCTCACCAGAGCTGAGCAGAAGGCGTACTATGCTCTTAGACCTCCAGAACTGTGAACTAAATAAACGTCTTTTCTTTACAGATTACCTAACCTCAGATGTTTTGTTATGGCAACAGAAAAAAACGACTCACACAGAAAGCTTAGGATTTTTATACTCTACCAAGAAAAATTGCAACCCCATCCTTGAATTCAACCCTCCCAATATATTTTGTTAGTGTTTTTGATGTTTCTCCTAATTTTTTGTGGTGTCAAGAGATAACACAATCTAAATAATAGTGACATATGAGTCATTAGGAACAATTTTGTAATCATTAAAATCTGGCAATTAAAATCACAAATCTAGTAATGAATAATCATGCAAGCAATAATCTATCACAGCTATTCCCCTAAAATAGCAATTGATGCTCATTAACTTTTAAGCTTTTGCTTCTCCCAGTTAGAATAAGCTTTATTTTCTAGAGAAATTACTGATAATTATAATAAGAATTTTCTTAAGTCATTTTTGACATCAGGTTTTTTTTAATTGATTCAACATCTTACATAATGAAGGGATTCATTTGTTCACATTCATACATGCATGTGTATTGACAGAGTTCCTTAAAACCCCATCCTTTGACATCAGTTTTGAAACAGTATTTTAATGCATTCATTATAGATTTTAATGTATTTGTTGTAAATATCTGTAGAAGGTCTTTGTGTGGTAAATCTTCCTAACACAATGAATATATTAGCAGGTCTGCCAGCAGTGGTCTTTGGCAAAGTGAGCCAGGCACAACAGTGAAGAGGTGGCTCAGGTCCTTGCCTGACGGACCCGTATTTTATGTAGTTCAGTTATTAGCATTTATGTTGTGTCTGATTGACATTAATCCTGGGTAGATGGTTTTAATTAACCAGTGTGTTTCATAGTGCTATGTGTATGTATATATTTTGTGCAGATGCACTCATAGGATAGTATTTGAGCCCACTGAAGCTCTTGTGAGAAAATGTTGGTCAATTTCAATTAAAAGATTATAGTATCAAAAGGAAGCGTTGTTAGTGCTTATGTAACAGAAAAATGGCAATCGAGTAAAATGATGACATTTTCAACTCTTAATAAATTACACTAAGTTGTCCTTTAAATTGACTTTCTAGTAAAAAATGTATACCTTTCAACCTTTTTACTGTTATAAATAATGCTTATATTTATCTTAAAACAGTTTGTGAGTTATTCCCAAAGGATTCTTGTTTTTAGAGGGTGGGTGCTACAGATTGAACTATGGGTGCTCAATCACTGAGCTACATCCCAAGCTCTTTTTATTTTTTATGCTGAGACAGGATCTCACTTAGTTGCTGAGGCTGACCTCAAATTTGCAATCCTCCTGCCTTAGCCTCCTGAGTCACTGGGATTACAGGTGTGTTCCACTGTGTCCAGCTGCCCAAACAGCTAACTCTTAGAAGTAAATTGACTCCCGGAGAGATGTATTTTAAGACTGTTGAGGCAGGTTGTGTTCACTCCCAGCAGCAATGTTTGACATTTCCCTTTCCCTGCACTTTGACCAGCAGCAGTTAGGATTATTTAACGTTGATCAGCATTTATATTAATATGCAATCGTGTGTTGCTGAATGACAAGGGCATGCTTTGAGAAATGCGTTGTTAGGTGATTTAGGTGATTTTGTTATTGTGTGTTGTGTGAACATCATAGCGTGTACTTTTTTTTCTTATTTTTTTAGAGAGAAGGACAGAGAGAAAGAGAATCAATTTTACTTAGTTTTTCATGTGACTTTCATTGCTCACTTAGTTGTGTACGTGGTGCTGATGTTCGAACCCGTGCCCTTGTGCATGCCAGGCAGGCGCAGTAACTGCGGAGCCACGTCTCCAGCCCCTCATAGAGTGTATTTAACACAAACCTAGATGGCATAGGTCAGGTGGCCTTTGTAGCCTCTTGATGCAGTCAGGAGATGGGGTAAGCATGTGTGTAGGAGGACTACAGTGGAAACATAGCATAGTAAAACCATAAGCCAGAAGCATAGCTGTTTATTATTATCAGGTAGCTACAGCTGCACTCCTGACAGTGCAGTGGGCTTGTTTACACCAGCATCACCACAAGCACTTGAGGAGTGAGTTGTGCTGCACCTTGACAGCTGCTTAGGTGACACTAGGTGACGGTCAGTTTTCAGCTCCATTGTCATCCGGGGGACAACAGTGGTTGACTGAAAAGAAACATAACAAACATTAAGTGTTAGGTGACCACAGAATTGATTTATAAATATGTGTTGGGTGTGTGTGTGTGTGTAAGTGTATAATTTGCAAATGTATATATTGTAGTTTTTAAACAAATTGGATGCTTAGAATGTTATCTCATTTTCATTTGAGTCTTTTAATAAATATTAAAATATTTTGAATTTTTACTTAGAATTTTGTGAATTGCCTGGTCAGTATAGTCACCTCTAAGTTTTTTGAAAGGGTTTACTATTTCTTGTTTATTATAGTTTATGAAATATCAGTATTATCCTGTCATGTATTATAAATGTATCTTTCTCTAGTTTAAGAAAGGGTATTTTTAAAAAAGAAAAATTGAATGCTTGTATAATTTCAAGAAGACGATTTGAACCTTAGGTAAAAGATAACTTTTTCTATTGCTCTTTAGGTTTTCTTTCTACCTTTAAGTAATACTATCCTCAGCTGCTTTAAAGATAATTCCATCTTTGCCTGGGAATGTGATACACTTTTTTGCAAATATCAATTACCAGCTCCACCTGAAAGCTCAACTATTATATACAGAGTGTTCGCTGTGACCAGGTAATGTGCCTTTTAAGACGCTGGGAATTTTTTAAGAAATTTAATTTCTGCTGAAAGTTACAAATTTTCGTTCACTATTTTCTTGTCATTGAGAAATAGTTTTCTTCAAATTTAGATGTGGTCTGAAGATCTTTTGCTTTTGTTGTGTTGTTTCCTTTTAGTTTTTACTTTATTGTGCAAAATTTCAAATACACACGGATAGAAAAGTGCACAAACCCTTGAGTACTCTGATCAGCTACAATAATCATCAACCAATGGCTACTCCTGTTTTTATTGAGACCTGTTTCTCCTACTGTATGTGTTGGAGCAAAGATGAAGCTAAGCTGTCATTTCATCCATAAATTTTTCGAGAACATATCCATAGTATCATTATCACACATTTTAAAAATTGAAAGCCTTCTTAATACTGTCGTGTAATCATTGTTGAAATGTCCCTGATTTGTCTAGTAACTATTTTTATGACTGCTTTATTTAAATCAGGAGCAGAAGGTTGATATGTGTTTGTTAACTGCTCATCTCTCCTGTAAAGTTTTCTGGACTCTGGATTCCGCTTATGTCCATATTGTGTTGGTTTTGGGGGTTTGTTTTTGTTTTTTGCTTTTTTATTTTTAGGTTTTTTTGCTTTATTGGTTCGTTTTTACATATACCTGACGTTAGCATATACGATGACAATCATATAAGCATGGACTGTAGCTTTCTCAAGTTCAGTCCTCAGTATTTCTCATTCCCCTTGCTTCCTCTCTTCCCCTATTCTTTTTAGTTATACATGGTAATGGAATGAGCAATGGCATGATCATACAAGTATGTAGTACAACTACATGTGTTGTTTAGTACATCTAATGTAATGTTCAATATGTTTCTGTCATATATATTTTTAAATTTTTTTTAAGAGAGAGAGAATCAAGTTTACTTATTTTTTTCATCTGGCTTTCATTGCTCTGGTGCTTAGTTGTGTATGTGGTGCTGGGCTTTGAACCCAGGTCTTCACACATGCCAGGCAAGCACTCTAACCGCTGGGCCACTGCTCCAGCCCCCCTGTCACGTTTATTTCCTGTACAATAGTTATACTTGTATATCCTAAAAACTGGAGGTTTGTTCTGAGCAAGAAGCCAGAAAATTATAAGTGCTTTGTGTACTTTCATCAGGAGCAATCTACAACTCCCTTCTGATTTTAATGGCCATTGATAATCATTACCTAGATCTAGTATTGTACAGATGGTTAGCGTGGTGGTGCTATTCCATCTTTCCTTCTTCGCTAGTTAACTAGTTCTATCATTTCTTCCCTTATTAATTAGAAACTTTGTGCAGAAACAAGCATCCTCATCAACTCTGTGGTTACTTTCATATACAGTTTGTAAAGGGAAAAAGGATAAATGCTTGATTTCCTCTTTTTTAAGTAATAAATTGATTTATTGGCATCTTTCAAAGGAGGTAAAGTTTATTATCTTTAATCTTTGTAAATTCGTAGATTTAACATAGTTGGTAAGTCTTAATGTTTTGCAGTTTTTGTTCTTGTTTTTTTGGAGATTGAACCCAGGGGCACTTTACCACTGAGCTACATCCAGTCCTTTCTATTTTTTATTTTTGAGAGAGAGTCTCTTGCTAAGTTGCTGAGGCTGGCCTTGAACTTGTGATCCTCCTGACTTAGCCTCCAGAGTCGCTGGGATTACAGATGCATTCTACTGTACCTGGCTTGCTATTAATAGTCTTAGTGGTCCTCTGGTTCCTTTCTATTTGACCAGTGAGATTCTTTTCAAGTTCATTCTTGAATACCTTTGATAGTACCTCATTTGTCTCTGATAGCTTTTATGCTTATAAGACTAGATATTCTACACTTTCTGCCCTGAGGCTGGAATCAGCTATTTTTCTAAAGAAGGTCCGTTTAATGAAGATGGCATTTTGAGCCCCTAATGTGGATGCGAGGGGTACTCATTGTGATTGGGTTGACCTGTATTGCTAGGCATTTTCAAGGGAAAGGACTTGGAAATAAGTGCTGATTCCTCTTTCTCTCACTGTTCTTCTAGGTCATAGTAAATTCCATCAGCTACCAAACTATATGTTGAATTGGTCAAGGATTTTGTCCATCGTCACTATCTTACCTCGCCAGGCAGCTCTAGTCATTCCTCTGCAGGAGCCTCCCTGTTTGGTCTACGTGCTTTCATTTCCATTTCTGAATGTCAGTCTCTGTACAAGCAGATAGAGTGATCTGTTCAGTCGTTGTGAAGTCAGGTCACTCCTGTTTAGCTATCTTCAAAGAGCCTTACTTCCTCCTTGGTTTCTGGCTGCCAGCGTGATGGGTGCCTTATGGTAAGCCCTTCATGAGGGCTTGTCCAGTGAACAAGCAGCAGCCTCGCAAGTCAATACAGCTTATTCTCTTTCCACCTTATCACGTGGCTTTCTTTGAGTAGGAAGAGTTTGGCCTGTTTTTGTGTTTCTATATAGCAGTGCATTATCAATTCTGTATAATTGTATGTGATATATAAAAGTTGTGCAGTGGTGACTTTGAGATTGTGCTATAAGATACATTAGTCAGAAACTCCCTGATCCAGTCGTCACACAAGAATTTGTTAATCTGGTGCCCTAACACAAAAGCTAAAAGAAAATGTATATGCCCACGGTAAATACCAACCGTCCTATCCAGTAGCCTCTGGCCACATGTGATAATTCTAATTAATAAAAATAAAACTTAGCTTCCTCGGTGTTACTGGTCACATTTCAAGTGCTCAGTGATCACAGGGCGAGCGGTGACCATTTTGGACAGCATAGATGGAGAGCATTTCTGTCATCATAGAGTTCTGTGGGACAGTGCTGCTGTCAGCAATCCAGCTGGCTTGCTTTTCTGTCGTTTTCTTGTATAGAGATGGCCGAATCCTGGCTGCTGGAGGCAAGTCAAATCATCTTCATTTGTGGTGCTTGGAAGCTACACAGCTCTTCAGAATCATCCAGATGCCTACCAAAGTTCGAGCCATTCGCCATCTGGAATTTCTTCCCGATAGTTTTGATGCTGGTTCTAATCAGGTTAGTAACAGAGTGTTGGACGTTGTACATTTTCATACGTGAATACATACCCGCTGTAGTATATATATGGGTAGCTTGACTTTTAAGCATTTGAAATGTATTTAAATATTCCTTGTTTCTCTCTACCCTTAGGTTCTTGGAGTGCTAAGTCAAGATGGTATTATGAGGTTTATCAACGTGCAAACCTGTAAACTTCTCTTTGAAATTGGGAGCCTTGATGAAGGAATTAGCACGTCAGTAATCAGCCCCCACGGACGGTACATTGCAGCTATTATGGAAAACGGAAGTCTGAACATATATTCAGTTCAGGCTTTAACACAGGAAATAAATAAGGTATGTTATCAACTAAGCAGCATCAGTCTTTAAAAGCATTTCAATTTCGATATTGTATCTCCAAGAATAAAATCTTTATGCTCCTCTTTTGTAACCTCCTTGGAACTTACCACCTATTTTTTGGATATACTTTGTTCTAAAGCCACGTTTCCAGTCATGATTTCTCAGCTGTCTTCCTTTGTTAAGTGACTGCCTTCCTAACGGACATCTCTGGTGTCCCTGTCTTGCTTAAGGTGTCACTCATGGCATTTAATCTTAGTTTTTTCATTCTTGTCTCACTCTTTCTTCTTGTCTTGTGGCTAGAAACCTTGAAGCTCTATGACTGTTTATTTCCTAAATCTCGTTAATACTCAGTCGTGTAATTTCTTGATTTGAAATTATCTGCATGCTGCTTCTTCTGTCTCCTTATAATAGCCATCCGTGTGTTGGTCGCCATTTACTACCCCTGAATGCCAGTAATTTAAACAAGCACCCCAAGCTCAGAGCTGCCCCTGCTCATCAGTTACCCTCTGCACATGTTCCTAAAATAATCTTTCACTGTCGTTTCTTAAATAATGATACTTTAGTTGCTTCCTTCTTTTGCATTAAGTCTAGACTCTTCTGCTTGGCTTTCTCTGATCCTGTCTACCTGCTTATTTCTCCATACTTGTAACTTCTCTCATTGTCCCCCATGGAAACCATTTTTATTTCTGCACTGGTTGCCTATCTTACTCATTATATGTGAAATGTACTCCCTGCCCTCCTCTACGGCTCTCTGCACACCGTCTACCAACAAGCAAGGTTGTCTGTGTGCAGATTTCTAGTCATCCTGGGAAGTTTGTGGGCCAGCCCTGTCACACAGCTGGTCACCAGTGCACTAGGTGTTCTGATTCTTAACACTTTTATCTTTTTTAAATTGTACAGGTGAAAAGTGTTTCAATGAAAAAAAAAAACAAAAAACAAATAAAAGATACAGATAAGTAAAAATTGCTTAATGTCTCAGCGTTCTCAGATGGTTTTGATGTTTGCCTTCCCAGTCTTCTGTCTTTGTGTGAAACTACATGAGGTCATCCTGGTCATCTGTGGACTGTGTACCTGAGAGATTGCCACTTCTCTGAAATTTACTTGTAACGCCGAGGTCGTTCCTTGCAGGGCGTTCACAGTGCTCTGCAGGCGTGAACGTTTCGAGGTGCCAGCGCCTCAGGTTGAACAAGGCAGCACTTACTTCCCTCTTTCCGCTCTCATCCTCTAAACTTGCCTCCTTTTCATGGTCTTTTTAGTGCCATGTTTCCTGTGCTGTGGGCTGTTAGTTGTGATTTCATGGCTTAAAATGACCCCTAGACGTACTGTGACAGTGCTGTCTGCTGTTCCTAAGCACAAGATTATGTTGTTCCCTAAGTGAAAATAATGTGTTAGATAAAATCACTCATTCGTGAGTTACACTGCTGTTGGCTTTGGGTTCAATGGTATTGACTCATATATATTGAATAAGGTTATTTCTATAATCAGAAACACACGTAAAACTGTTGATGAAGGTGTTGTGACCAAAGGCTCCCAAAAATGTAACTTACTTCCTCTAAAGTCAGTGATCGGTATTCACTCATTCAGTATTTAAGATAAATCTGTAGACCTGCAAGTAACAAGAATCAACTAATACGTTTATGTGTAGATGTCTAAATGCTGTGCATCTTCTGTAACGTGGGATTATATGTTGCTGTTCTTAGATTGCTATGTTTATATGTAACATATAGCTGTGTTTTATATATTATAACAACTTTAAAAAATCATTGATATATCATCTACCCTTAATGAATGAGTTTTCAGCCTCATTAGTCAGTTTTTCAGTACTAGCTGAACCTTAAAAAGAGACAGGTAGGGATCTGAGAACACCCATGGCAGGAGTGAGTCCTAGGGTTGCTCCATGCTGTTATTCATCAGCCAAATTGAGATGATATTGAACAGAAAAGCCAGCTTAGAGGTAGAATAATTTTTTAGTTTTGGGGCACATCCCCTGCACCACCTTTTTCCTTATGGCTGTTCAGGCTCCATAAACGTCCACCTGCATGCTTTCTAAAAACCTGAACTCACTCACCTGTGTCCCATTCCTTCCATGATTTGTTTCCTTGTCGTTAGAGAATTTCTGGTAGTGTGCTAATAAAGGAAATGGATTCTTATGCGTTGAAATTTTAATAATACAGAGGTATGTCAAATCAGGCCACATCTCAGACCTTGACTTCTGGGACGAATGTAATTCAGGTGAAGGATGAAGTACAACCAGCATTAGAATAAAAATTCTAATACAGACTTAGAAGGATGGGTTGAATCAGAGAACAGATAAACCAAGGATGGTAAAGATGAGCATGATATTTAAGTCAGACCACTTTTAATTCCGTCTTATAGATGAAGAATTAAAGAACTGAATCATAGAAGTGGTCATAATGTTTATGTCCTTTGAATAAGGAGAAGCTGATTTCACAAAGAATATTACGTATGGAGAGCAGATTCTAGTGAGTCGTTTATTTTGCATAAATGGAAGTTGTTGGGTTTTTCCAATTTGATAGGCCCCATAAAAATGAGGGTTTGGGTTCTAAGTCCTGCTGTTGGGACTGCCCTGCAAGCTGTTGGTGCAGTAAGGAACGGAGAGCCCTCGCTATGGAGATTACAGCCTTTAGGGTGGACAGTGAGGCAGGCGTCCCACGCTGCCTGAGGACAGCGATTTGGCAGGTTCCTCTCCCTCAGAGTTCACTTGAGCCCGAAGACAGGGTGCTTCTCTCAGCGTTTGATGACCAGGTGACCCAACTGTGTAGTGTCACCTTTTCATGCAGGTGTGAAAATGAGTTTGCACTGTACAGTTTTTCTTTTTGTTGTTGCTGTTTTGTTTCGTTTTTGGTGCAGGGGATTGAACCCAGGGGCATTCAGCCACTGAGCCATATCCCCAGGGCTTCTTATTTTTTATTTTGAGACCGTCTCACCAAGTTGCTGAGGCGGCTTTGAACTTGGGATCCTCCTGCCTCCGCCACTTGAGCCACTGGGATTACAGGCGTGCGCTACTACACCTGGCTTGCACTATGTGGTTTTTAAAGCCAGCTTTCAAGAAATAGTTAATTCTACTTATTGCTATTATTAATCATGTATCTTTATTTGTTCTTCAAAGGAATTTGTCAGAAATTTGTTTTGAGTTATTAGTTAACAAGAAAATATAACTTGGAGTTTTACTTAGACTGTTTCCCTGAAGAATAATTATACATAATTTCAGAAATCATATCCTACTAACAGGGCTATTTTCCAAGAATATC
The DNA here is from genome assembly GCA_004027875.1 of Aplodontia rufa. NCBI lineage: Eukaryota > Metazoa > Chordata > Mammalia > Rodentia > Aplodontiidae > Aplodontia > Aplodontia rufa. The sequence goes on from PVKS010006497.1 coordinate 54,758, forward strand.
CACTGGAATATATATGTATGTGTGTATGTGTAGATATTTATTTTCCTTTCAGCCACCTCCTCCTTTAGTGAAAGTGATTGAAGATTTGCCTAAGAATAAACTGAATTCCAGTGATCTTAAGATGATGGTTACCTCAGGAAGAGTACAGCGGCCAGCAAAATCCAGAGAGACCAAAATTCAGACGAGAATATTGAAACAAGACCTTACCGGTAATCTCGAAAATAAAGAGGTGAGAATGTTTTATAATTAAACTTTGCTTTGTCATGACTGCTGTAGACAGATCTTGGGATTTGTAGGCCGTTGTCACTTCCCTCTCCTGGGACCTAAAGGAACATTGTATGAAGAGAATAAAATTGTAACTGAGGTTACAGTGTGCTTTTATGCATTTATGTTTTGGCATAAATGTATGTTTATGTAATTTAAAAAAACAGTACAGAATGGCGCTGTTCAGTATGCTAGGCTGCTAGCACGTGGCTAATGAATGCTTGAGGTGTGGCTAGTGTGAATCAAGGAGTGCTGAATAATGTAAATATCTTAGTTGTTTTTGTGCTGATGTTGAAATGATTTTTATTTTTTATTTTTTAGTTATGTTGGGTAAACAGTATGGCCCATGTTGTGCTTCTTTTAGACAATGCCAGTATACAAGGCGCTGTACCTCCTGGAAGTAACTAAGATACTAACAGTAGATTTACACTGAGGGAAGAAATTTCAGTGACTTTTCTTCTTTAAATACTTTTTTAATATTTTTATAACTTAATCCAAAGCACCTGTTACTTTGGAATAGAGAGATAATATAAATGTGAATAGAGAATTTATATGATCTTTAAGAAAGTTTTAAGCTTTATTGACAATAAATAAATGCACTTGCAAAGTATACCTGAGTAGACATGTGAATTTTCACAAACCAAATACACCAATGTTACCAGCACCCATTAAAAAAAAAAAACAAAACAGGAGCATTACCAGCACCTTGCCTACTGTAGCAATCTACATTCCCACCAGCAGTATTTGAGAGTTCTAGTTGCTCATTATTCTCACCAACATTTGGCATTTTTTACATTGGTTTTAATAACTTTTTATCTTGAAGCATTTTAACCTTATGAAACTTGCACATGCAGAAAAATGCATAAAGCAGATGACAACTTAGTGACAAATAGTAAAAAGATCACATGTACCCTGTGTTGGGTGGCTCTTACACTGTCTTCCGATTTGCTGCTCTGCTATGATTCGGCATATAGACATTCACAGTTTATTCCACTGAAGAGATACAAAGCAAAACTAGCAAGGGAGGGGACACATTGGGTGAAGTCTGGAGGAAACCAAGCACATGCTTACCTGGGTTCCCTCCCAATGGGGTGGCGGGGCATACTTGGTTCCTCCAGCAGTGAATTCTGACAGCATATGTGAAGTGGTGTGTACTAAGGAAATCATTAGAGACTTGGTGCCCAAGGCTTTTACTGGTGGCTGGTTATGTAGGCACCTGCTTAACATGCTTCAAATGCCAACTCTGAGAAAGAAGTGAACACTCCTAAGTGTTGAGCATAAGTCACACTGTACGATTTAGGCATGTCGAACCTCTCTTCTTGGTTCTGGGGATGATGGAAACCTCCCAAATTCCAGCTTCGAGACAACAGCATGAGCCAAACTTGCACGCAAGCCTTCTAAAGGTAGCAGGCCCAGAAGTGCTGTATTTTCTCTTTTCTGCACACACCCATTTCTTCATTCAGGTGTAAACCATTACCGGTAGCTTTGAAGCCCTCTGAATTCTTATCCCCGATCGTGTCTTTCTCTCCACCCCATAGATGTCCCTGTTGCTCTCTTGTGTGTTGTCATTGATTTTCTTTGTAGTTTTACAGCCTCTTCATGTAACCCTGGCAAACTATTGAGTTTTTTTTTTAAACTGAGCAGCCAGCAGAAAGCTGAAGCTGCACTAAGACTGGGCAGCATGGCTGCTCTTCAGTGAATGCTCTATGACAAGACAAGCTGAGTGCTACCCAAGACTTGACCTGGGCATCTCACCTATGTGCCCTCTGTTGGGGACTCTACTGTCCTCAGACAGTGTCAGCATTCCAGGGAGTTTCTGGTAAAACTAATGGATATGGTCATGCATGACTAAGGCAAATAAAAAGCTTGTCACAGTCAGGGTTTCTGGCAGTGGGAGGAAATGCATGTCCTCAGGTAAGCTTAGCATCAGGACATGGGATGGAAAATGGGACTTCATCAGCTGTTGGTCACGACAAGAACAGATGAAGTTCTGTCCTTCCTTTAGCAAGAGGCTCCGGTCATGGCCAGTATCTTGGTGATGGCAGTCGGCATTTCCCTGTGCTGGATCAGCTGCGCGCTGCATCTGGCGCATGGTTCTGGAATAGCAATCTTCATTCTTCATGGTCTGGGCTTTCTCTTCGCTCCTTTCTTGAGTGTTTTGTTTCTTCTGGTAAAAAGAGCACCGAACTAAAACAGAATCTGGTGTCAGTTTCTGAGTCAGGACTTGGCAGACTCATGGTCATGAACAAGTCACTGGACTCTGATCCTCCCATTTCCTTGAAGAAAGGAGAATGACATCCCATCTCCTTTATATAGTTATTTGCATCAAATGAGATAGTTTTTGAAAATAGCTTTGTAATGTTAAAACCTATAAAATATTACTTTTCTATTAAGATAAAAATGGATTGAAAGTTGTAGATATGAGGCACGATCTGCAGAAACTGATGTCTTTACTCTCACTGAGGATAAAAGGGCGAACTCGGTAAGATTTTCTGCCAGACTTGGCCTTCACACTTTTACGTGAGAGAGTTGTCCAGAATTTTAAGAGGAAAAAAATAAAAGAGAGATGGTGAGAGAAGAAAGTAAATGACAACCCATGGCCCAATCAGGCTATTCGAGCTAAGAATAGGTTTTACATTTTAAAATGGCTACATTTCAAATGACTATGTAAATATCTACACAGTATTTTTAAAAATTTTTTCCCTTGGCTCCTGAAACCTGAAATATTTACTGACTATTTTAGAAAAATTCTCTCTCTTGGGAGAACAATATGTAAGGAACTGTGTTCGTTGTGTGTCTGCCTGCACTTGAGGGGAGGAGAGAGGGAGAGCGTGTGTGGTGTAGAGTCCAGCCCTGTGAATAGTATCTCTTACCATGTGTTGTGCTGTGAAGTTGGAAAGCCACTGTGCACCAGATGACCGTGTTTTCAGTTTCATGATTGTCATTTCTTGTTACTGCCTTGTTTAGAATGAATTGTCGGATGGATTAAACAAAAAGCGTTTACAAATCTTACTAAAAGGCTATGGTGAATATCCAACAAAATACAGGTAACATTTACATTAATTTAATGTTAAATCAATTTTAGTAAAAAACTGCTTTATTCAAAAATACATTTTGATTTCAGGATGTTCATTTGGCGCTCTCTACTACAACTGCCTGAAAATCATACTGCGTTTAGTAGCCTAGTGGACAAAGGAACTCATGTGGCGTTTCTTAACCTTCAGAAGAAATACCCCATTAAAAGTAGGAAACTACTCAGGGTATTACAGAGGTATGTTTAGCATATTGTACCACTATATATGAAAACCTGTAATTCAAAATTAGAGCATTTAAAAATCATCTACTTATAAAATATTGTTTGATCAGCTTTGATTAACCTCATGTTGCATATTACTTTGTTTAAAAGATAAAACTGGTTGGGATGGTGGCTAAGTGGTTAGAACACTTGCGTGGCATGCACAAGGACCCGAGTTCAAACCCCAGCACCACATACACAACTAAGTGTTGGAGAAACAAAGGCAGATGAAAAATAAATAAAATTGATTCTCTCTTTCTCGCTCTCCCCCCTTTAAAAAAAGATAAAATAGGTATGCATGACATATGAATATTAGTTTGTGTTGTGCTCTATAAAATAGGAATCATCCAGATAATTTAAAGAAACTAAGCAGCATAGAAGAAAGAGCTTTGAATTTGAAGGCAAAACACCCGGTTTTAAGTCTTTGTTCCACACTGGTCACTGTGTTGTAGGATGTGCCGTTTTACTTCTTAGTCTTCATTTGTCTGAAAATAGCTAACAATACCACCATCGTGAGATCATTGGAGTAATTAAATGGGAAGCTCTTTTAGAATGCTTATGCTAGGGCTGGAGCCGTGGCTCAGTGGTTCCAGAGCTTGCTTGGCATGTGCGAGTACGCGAGTTCAAACCCCAGCACAGCAAAGTGTCGGAGCAACGAAAGCTGCATGAAAAACTGAATAAAATGGATTCTGTCTTTCTCTCTCTCTCTCTCTCTCTCTCTCTCACTCTCACTGTCCCTATCTCTTTAAAAAAAAAAATCCTTATGCTACAGTTCATAGGAAGCTCTCAGTAAATGTCAGTGATGGAACGTAACCCTTTAAAATACTTCTCATTTAACTAAAGAAACTAAGGCACAGGGAAGTTAGATAATGTGACCCAGTCACATAAGTAGAGCCCAAGACTTCTATTAAATTAAGTTTTTATTATGGAAGGTTTAGGCAGAAGCAAGCATAGGATGATATAATGAATGTCCTCACGCCTGTCGCCCAGCTTCAGCAGCTGCCCACTTAAGACCGTCCTGTTCCACTCACTCCACAGCCCCTCAAGTGCCACGCTGCTGCCTCGGCTCACTTTCACATGCCCTGCTAAATCTTGACGTAGTATCACTAAAGGATAGGGGCGCCTTTAAGATGAGCGAGCCCTTTACCATTAACAATAATTAACAGTAGTTCTTCAGTATCCTCAAGTATACCGTCTTAGGAAATTTTCTGTGGTAAAGTTGTTCAAATCAGGGCCCAGACAGGGTGTACACACTGCATTTTGTCGATGTCCTTTTTAAGTCTCTCTACACATTCTGACTCCCTTTTTTAAATTTTTTTTTTTAAGAGAGAGAAAGAGAATCAATTTTTATTTAGTTTTTCATGTGGCTTTTGTTGCTCAGACATTTCGTTATACACGAGGTGCCGGGATTTGAACCCGCATCCTGGCACATGCCAGGGAAGCGCTGAGCCTCCACTGCAGCACCTTCCTCTCTTTTTCTTGATCATTTATTTGTTGAAGAAACCAGGAGTTAACCTGCAGAATTTCCACATTTGGGAGTTTGCTGATTTGTTCCCATGTATTGTTTAGCATGTTTGTTTCTTACACAAAGTGGTGATTGAGGTAGGGTCCTGCTGATCTGAAGCAAGATTTTTATTTTCTCCCCTTTGGTGTTCTTTGTTATAGGTGGCCTTATGTGCTTCTTTGAGGAAGCTTGTGATTACTGATCCGACTCTTTTGGAGATGTTAATGGCCATCCATGATCATTGCATAGGCCCATTACTTCCACAGGGATCAGCAAAACACTGATAAAATCTAGTTCTATCATTTCTTTTATAAACTGGGAAATTTCTTTAAAGGAAAAATTTCTATTAACCATTTGACTACTCTGGGATAGAATCTACAAAGGAAAGGCAAGATAAATGCTCAGTACTTTTTATTTTATTTTATTTTATTTTAAGAGAGGAGAACAGTGAGAGAGAGAGAAAATCAATTTTTATTGAGTTTTTCACATGGCTTTAGTTGCTTTGACACTTAGTTGTGTACATGGGTGCTGGGGTTTGAACCCATGAACTTGCATATGCTGGGCAAGCACTGTAACCTCCGAGCCACCGCTCCAGCCCCCCCCCCTTTTTTAAATAGAGAAAGAGAGAATTTTATTTAGTTTTTCAAATGACTTTTGTTGTTCTGACACTTCGTTGTGTAAGTGGTGCTGGGGTTTGAACTCAGGTCCTTGCGCTTGCCAGACAAGTGCTCTAACTGCTGAGCCACCGCTCTAGCCCCTTGGTACCTTTTTTAAAATTTGCCTGTTTTCAATAGTAAATTGATTATCTTAGAGCCCCGTCCAAAGTGTCACTTCTCACCTAGAAAGGAATGGCTGATAATAAATTATCGGAGTGTGGGAAAATAGGCATCTTTCTAAGTATTTTGTGGATGATAATTTGGCTCTGGCTGTTGATGAATAATTTTTTTCTTTTTTAGTACTGGGAATTGAACTCAGAAGTACTTTACCACTGAGCTACATCCTCAGCCCTTTTTTTTTGAGGCAGGGTCTTGCTAAGTTATTGATGCTGGCCTCCAATTTGTAATCCAGGTCACTGGGATTAGAGGCATGTGGCACTGTGCCTGGCCCAGCTATTGAAATTGTAAACCCATATCCTTGACTCATCAATTCCACTGCTAGGAATTTATCCAGATTTGCATTAACCCATGAAGAGTGATGTACATCTGCTGACACTCTGTGCAGCATTGCTGATAGAAGATTGGAAAGATGTTAAAGGCCCAAGAATAGGAGTCATGCGAAAAAAAAAAAGAGGCACCTGTGCAAAGCTCTCCTGCATCTGTAAACTACTGCAAGGATATTGCTATGCATATTCTGATACTGCTTTCAATAGATTATTAGTTACAAAATGCAAGGCACAGTGTAGTGTTCATAACATACCATGATGTGTGCTTTTCAAGAAAGCATTGATAATTTAACAAGAGTTGCTTTAGAAGAAGGGCTCTGGATGACAGGAGAGGGGGTAGTTTTCACCAAGTATACCTTCCGTGTTGAAGTTTTTATCACGTGAGCGTGTGGTTTGTTCACATGAATTTTAACCTGGTCTTTGTTTCCGCCCTTGATCCACAGAGCCCTCTCTGCTTTAGCTCACTGGTCTGCCATCTTTAGCGACACACCCTACCTTCCACTCTTGGCATTTCCGTTTGTAAAATTATTCCAGAACAATCAGCTTATCTGTTTTGAAGTTATTGCTACTCTCATAAGTAAGTAGATAATGATTACAAAATGAACCAAGGATGGGTTCTTATGTGTTTTCCTGATGTTTTGACACTGCAGCATCTAACTATTGTACATTTCTCTACTTTATATCAGGAAGGTATGAAACAGTTAGGTGGGAAGCACAAAGTGAATATTTCAAACATACGTAAACTTTTTTATTTACCAGAAAATTTGGATAGATGGATTTTAGAAGATACTGTTACAGACTGGGTTTGGTTGTGGAGAAGGAAGCAGATCTCTCTCTTCCTGGAAGGCAGTTACTCTTCATAGGACCGTTGTGAGTCTGTAAAGCGATTCCCGCACAGTGCCTGCTGCTCAGTGCCCGGTGTGGGCTGCCGTCCTCATCTCTGCCATCTGTGGCTGACTTTCACTTTGAGCACTTTCTGTATACCAGGCACTGTTCTCAGGTGCCTGATACTTAGAACAAAAATGTTTTACCTTTGTTCACATGTTTATTCTCACAGTAATCCTAAGAGGTAGGAACTACCCCCATTTTATGGATGAGGAGACTGAGGCACAGAGAACTTGAGTTATCCAGGCTGGGCTGGTGGCCAAGCAAGCATTTGGACCAGGCAGCCATGTTCCATATGTTCACTGCCCACCACCATCTGTGCCAGCAAATGAGTCATGATTTCGTATCAGTAGAATCAGGTCTGTTCAACTGGATCTGAATTTTTGATGGGTTTAACAAAAATGACTGTTACGTATTTTAAAGCACTTAGTGTGTTTTTCTTACGCAAAGGAGATATGCTGTTAACTATAATAACTAAAAATAAAATTCAGAAAAGCAAAATTAAGACAAAATCCAAGCATATATAATATACATATTATAATTCCCTCCACACTTTTTTGTTTTATTATGTTGGACTTATTTATTTACTTATTCCCCAACTTCAAGAATTTGTTTTTCTACACTTTCTTTTAAGCAGTTCGTTATTTAATCATACTACTTTTACTTAATAGTTCCCTGGTTTTTATGAAGTTCATGTTTTTATTGACTGGAGTAGACCATAGTGTGCATATACTAAATCTATTGTGGGATATGGACTTTATTTCTAATTTTACATGTTAAAAGTAACAGTGTTATAATATCTTCACATACAAATATTTGTTATTTCTTTTGAGTAGATTCTAAGAATTGCAATTATCAGGTCATAAAATATATCTAAAAAGCATTATTATTAGAAAATATCCCAGAGGCATTGTACTGGTTTATACTGCTGATAACATTTTCAGAAAGAAAAGAAACGCAACTAAAAGGTCAATCCAGTTAAAACAATGAGTGCAGTACCTAAGATATTTCTCTGCAGAAGACATTCAGATGAGCATGATGCTCAGCGCTCATCGTGGTGAAAAGTCACAATGAGCTATCACTTCATATTTACTAGGATGGCTAGAATTGGGGATATAAGTGTTGAGGATGTGGGAGATTTTTTGAAGCTTTCTCTTACTGCTGGTGGGACTATAAAAAGCTGTAGTAGTCACTGTGAAAGAGTTTGGCACTGTAAAAGCAATTTGATGTATCCTAAGAAAGTAAAACAATTACCATGTTACCTAGCAATTCCAATTCTAGGTGTATACTCAAAAGACTTGAAAATAGCTGAGCACCACCACATGCCTGTAATCCCAGTGAGGCTGAGGCAGGAGGAGCACAAGTTCAAGGTCAACCTTAGCAACTTAGCAAGACCCTGGCTCAAAATAAAAAATAAAAAGGGCTGGGATTGTCAGTGGTTAAGCACACTTGGGTTCAATTCCCCGTACAAAACAAAACAAACCACCACTTGAAAACAAAGACTCAAACAGATACTTATGTGAGAAAGTTCATAGCACCATTATTGCCAGTAGCCAAAAGATGGAAACAGCTATCTACTAACAGATGAATGGATAGACATGCGTATATACATACAAAGGAATGTTATTCATCTATCAGGACTGAAATTCTGATACGTGCTGCAATGTAGGTTTATCTTGAAAGCATTATGCTTAGTGAAATAAGTGAGAAACTAAAGGATAAATGTTATATGGGTCCATATATATGAAATATCTAAAATAAGCAAATTCATAGACACAGAAAGTAGATTGGAGGTTACAGGGACCGGGGCTTTGGAAAGGGGAGTTACTGCTGAATGGTTTTGGGTACAGGATTTCTGTTTGTGTTTACTGATGAGAGGGTTTGGAAATAGGAGTAATGGTTACATAAAAAAAAAAAATACCTCTGTATTGTATACTTCAAATTATTTAAAATGGAAAAATGCAAACATAATTTAGTTAAGTATACAAGTTATTTTTATTTCCAGCAAACCTTGTTAGATAGCTAACTCATGAGTGCACTATTCCAGTAACAGATTGTCACACTTGTGTCTTTCCATAATGTCAGGTTTTGTTTTGTTTTGTTTGTTTTTGGTATTGGGGATTGAACCCAGGATCACTTTACCACTGAGCTACATCCCCAGCTCTTTTTATTTTTTATTTTGAGATAGGGTTTATTTTGAGATAGTTGCTTAGGGCCTTACTAAGATGCTGAGGCTAGCCTTGAACTTGCAATCCTCCTGCCTTAGTCTCCTAAGTCACTGGGCTTACAGAAGGCATGTACTACGGTCCCTGTCCATGTCGGTATCTATTGAATGGGTATAATAAATTTTCAGGCTCCTGGTTTCATTGACTTTACTTCAACAAGTCCTCCTGCTTTTACTTGGTAATTGCAACATTTTTATTCCGTTCCAATTTTAATTACTAATATGTATAGCACTCAGATCACACATCACACTTCATGCAATTATGTATCTACACTTCACGCAATTATGTATCTATCGGTTACAAAAAAGCTGGAAAATGGTAAAGAGGCAGTGCAAGGAGACACTGCAGGAGGTCAGGTGTTGGGCTCAGTAGGGGTCGCAGTTGACTGAGGGGGGCTTCAAGTGGGTAGCATCCGCAGCAGGAAGGATCTGAGTGCAGGGAAGGTCAGGGGTTTGTCACCTGGTATGTGGCAAAGTGACAAACCAGTGTGCTGTGTTACTCTCTGGAGTGCCTCCCTTTATGTGTGTCTGTGTGCACCTCTTAGTCCAGTAATCTGTGTGTCTCTGATGTGTCTGGATGCGTCCGGTCGGGCCCAACATCCGGAGGTTGTTTACTTTACAGATTACTTTGACAAGTTATTTTCAAGGGTTTTGTCCTGAGTTACTGCATTTTGGGTATGTTCTATACACTACCATATGATTATATGCTAAGGAAACGGATTTTTCTCTTCTAAATGAGCATACCTGAAATTCAAGTTAGGAAATGATTGTCCCTCCATGGTGATCAACACAAGCAGCTATGGGTTTTTATCAAGGGTCTCAGATGAGTTTTATTCAGTGAACAGTTACTGAGATTGAACTGAACGTTGGCATTTTAGGGATACTCCATTGTTCTGGCTTTGGGACTTAGAGTCCAGTTTGCGCCTAGAAGAAATTTTGAAGGCAAATGGTCTCTGTGCTATTTGGAATGCATAGAAACTCCGTACCATTGTTTCTCCTTACTCTCCTATTAGTCATGTATCTCACTGTCCTCTACCCATATTTTATTATGATGGTTCTGAAGTGGAATAAAAATACTTAAGGCAAATGGCTAATGTAGGTAGCTAGGATTTTCCTCTGGTTTGAAAACGTTCTATTAATGCATGTTAAGGGGAGATCAGAGCTGTGTGTGTGTTTGAGGCATATAGTGGTATGTTGTGTCTGACACACAAGAGGTAAATGCTGTTGAATCTAATTTTCCTTTTATTTATTTATTTTTTTTCATGGCTGAGGACTGAACTCAGGGCCTTGTGCGTGCTAGGCCAGCACTCTGCCACTGAGCTAAATCCCCAACCCCCTAATTTTCCTTTTAAAGTTAACTTATTTTGAAGCAGCAATTAAGTGATGTTGTAATATTTCTTTTTAAGCCTAGTCTTTGGAATATTTTATTTATGACTTATCACATTTTAAATGCTCAATAATATAATGAAATCTAGAATTGAAAAGCCCCTACAAACCATATGTAATACAGTATTCTGCTAATAAAGCCGTCTTTTGCTAATTTGAAATAGATTTTAGTATCAAACTCAGTACAGGTTGAGCATCCCAATCCAGAAATTGGAAATTCAAAATCTAAACTTGTGAGTGCCAGCATGACACTTTTAGGTTTTCAGCTTTTGGAGCAGTTTGGACTTCAGGATTAAGGATGTTCACCTGGTAAAATTTATCCAAATGTTCCGGAATCCAAAAAAGTGAAATCTGAAACTTCTAGTCCCAGACATTTCAGATAAGGGAGACTCAGCCTGTATTTAAAATTAAAAAGCAGAATGTAATAAGTAGAGGAGAGTTGGAGCATTAAGCAAAACAGACTGATTATCGTTTGAGAAGACTCTGTTTTTGCTGGTTGCACTAATTACATGGCACAGTGAGTTTAGGTCAGTCTTAGAAACTTCAAGGGGAATGGATTCTCCTTTGGACTAGCTAACTTTCAAAGAATGCTGCTGGTTGGTTTTCAAAGTCAGATTCACTGAAACAAAATGCCCTTGATTGATTAAATTTTTTTTTTTTAAGAGAGAAACAACTTTATTTAGTTTTTCACATGGCCTTAGTTGCTCCAACACTCAGTTGTGTACGTGGTGCTGGGGTTTGAACCGGGTCCTGGTGCTTGCCAGGCAAGCACTGAAACCGCTGAGCCACCGCTCCAGCCCCTGATTGATTAAATTTAAAACCACTTCCTGGGCTGGAGCAGAGGCTTAGCAGTAGAGCACTTGCCTGGCATGCACAAGGACCCAGGTTCGATCCCAAGCACCACATACACAACCAACTGGAGGAAAAACTAAAAATAGATGAAAAAATAAAACCAGTTCCTATGATAACTTGTTACTATGATTATATAGAACAGTCTTTTCCTAGGAATGGGGACTTTTTAATTATCGTTATAGCATTTAATGGATAAGAACTGCAATATGTACACATTGTTTTATGTATGAATATGTAAGAATGTAATTTTGAGCATTATTCTTCAGCTTTTCTAACCTTTTTTTTGCTGGGGGGGTCACTGAGGATTGAACCCAGAGGCACTTTACCACTGAGCTACATTCCCAGACTTTTTACTTTTTGTTTTGAGACATTAAGTTACTGAGGCTGGCCTCAATCTTGCTGTCCTCCTGTCTCAGCCTTCCCAGTAGCTGTGATTACAGGCATGCACCATCGCACCTAGACAAGCTTTTCTAACTTTGATTGTATGTGAATTTTAGTAGATTTAAAGAGATTGACATGTTAACATTGATCATGTTTAATGAACACCTGCATGGGGACTTTTTTTTTTTAAGGGGGGGCATTGGGGATTTAGCTCAGTGGCAGAGCACTTGCCTAGCATGCGCAAGGCCCCGAGTTCGGCTCTCAGCCCTAAAAAAAAAAAAAAAAAAAATAGAGAGAGGGACAGTAAGAGATAGAAGGAGAGAATCAATGTTAGTTTTTCATGTGGCTTTTGTTGCTCCAACACTACTTTGTGTATGTGGTGCTGGGGTTTGAACCTGCGTCCTTGCGTATGCCAGGCAAGTGCTGTAGCCACTGAGCCACCACTCCCCCAGGACCTTTTTATTTAAAGGGATCCTTTCATTAATCAGGAGACCAACAAAACAGGAGGTCCCAGGGATTAGAATATCCTTAACTAAGATCAGGAATTATGTGTGTGTGTGTGTGTGTGTGTGTGTGTGTGTGTGTGTGTGTGTGTTTTAATTGACACATTTTTTGCAAAACTTCTGTACACCGAATATATTATTTTAATATCATAGAATTTTAAAAATCTCTTATTCTAAGAAAGAACTTAAAGAGTTACATTTTCATTCATGGATATATTAAGGACATAAAATGAATACATTTAAGGGTTACAAAGTCCTTTGATAATAAAGATATTTTAAAATAATTTTTCTTTTTTTTCTTTTGTAGTCAATTGGTGTCAACACTGGTTTGAATACTTTCCTAATCCTCCTATCAATATTCTTAGTATGATAGAAAATGTTTTAGCATTTCATGACAAGGAACTGCTGCAGCACTTCATAGATCATGATATAACGTCCCAGGTAAGAAGTGTAAGAGTTTTAGAATATCATAATTAATTTGGGGAGTTGATGTTGATTCTGGTATAAATGAAACTGTATTTTTATGAAGGCGCATAGTAAGCATAGCAAGCCAAGTACAGTGGTGCACAACTTAAACCCAGCTAGTCAGAGGTGGGCAGAGGCAGGAGGATCACCTCTTGGAGGCCATCCTGGGAAATTTAGCTCAAGATCCTGTCCCAAAGTGAAAAATGAAAAGGGCCGGGGATGTAGCCCAATGGTTGTGCACCCTGGGTTCAATCCAAATACTAAAAAAAATTTAAAAAGCATGCTACAAAGGCTGGACTCGTAATTCAGTGGTAAAGCATTTGTCTAGCATGTGTGAGGCACTGGTTGATCCTCAGCACCACATAAAAATAAATACATAAAGGTATAAAAAAAGAGTGTCTTCTTAAAAAAAGCAAAAAGCATACTACATATTGCAGTTTTAACAGTATTCTATTCTTTATAATTAAATTGCCTTCCTTAAAGTCTAAAAAGAGGGTAGTTTCTTGTTTTTTATTTTTTATTTTTAAAAAGAGGGACAGCGAGAGAGAGAAGGAGAGAAACAATTTTATTTAGTTTTTCATGTGTCTATCGTTGCTGTTAGACTTTGTTGTGTACTTGGTGCTGGGGTTTGAACTCATGCGTGCCAGGCAGGCACCGCAACTCCCAAGCTACCACTCCATCCCCAAGAGGGTAGTTCTTTTCATAATTATGTATTTAATATGATGATTTTCGTAGCTTGAATATACAAGAATATTATCAATGACTCTTTTGATTTTTCCTTAGAAAGCTAATAAATTTTTCCATATTTATTTTAGCTGTATGCTTGGCCTCTTCTTGAAACTGTGTTCTCAGAAGTACTGACAAGAGAGGAGTGGCTCAAATTATTTGATAACGTCTTTTCCAACCATCCTTCCTTCCTCCTGATGGCGGTGGTAGCCTACAACATGTGCTCCAGAGCTCCTTTGCTCAACTGTACTCTTAAGGATGATTTTGAGGTAAATACCCTATTCTATTTTTTTTTTAAGAGCAAGAGAGAGAGTACAAGAGAATCAGCTGTTTATTTTTTCATCTGGCCTTTGTTTCTGCACTTAGTGTATATGTAGTGCTGGCGTTTGAACCCGGTCCTCACACATGCCAAGACAGCGCTCCAACCCCAGATACCCTGTTCTTAACAGGAGTGGCTGCTGTATGTTAGGCGCTGGTGCTAGGTGGTCGGAATAGAATGCCAGCAAGTCGAACCACATCCCTGACCTTATGTAGTTTGTACGTAATTAAACAGTTTCAGCAGGCTCTTAGTCTTACAATCATAGTGTAAGAAAAGAATCGTGATAATGTTGGGGCTTTCTGCTATATTATGTATATATATATTTTTTTTTTTTTAAATTTTTAAAAATATTTTTTGCAGTGCTGGAGGATCAGATCTGTGGCTGGGCAAGTGCTGTGCCACTACACTACATCCCCAGCTCTGGTTTTGTGACTTTTTTTTGTTTTGTTTTGCCTTTATAGCTTTATACAGGATGTTGAACACTTCAATAGTTAATTCTTTTTTTCTTTAATTTTTTTACTTGGTTTTTCATTTTGTTGTTCCAGAACTTCGTTGTGTACATGGTGCTGGGGTTTGAACGCACCTCCTCACGTTTGCTGGGCAAGTGCTGTAACCACTGAGCCACCGCTCCACCACCGCTCCAGCCCTATTCTTTGTGTATATGATCTTACCAGTGACCCATCTGGTCCGTGATGGTCTGGATGCTTATTACATGTGCAAAATGGTGACTGAGAGTTCCGAGTTTTGGTAGAGAAGTAACTGAAAGAAAACTTTGAAAGTGTTTTTTTTTTTAAGTTTAATGTATTTTAATAGTAAACCTAGAAGAGCGTGGAAGGCAGATGACATTCAACATGTACTTCCATGAACTGGGAATGCTGGCACACACCTGCAATCCCAGAGACTCAGGAGGCCAAGGCAGGAGGAGCACAGGTTCAAAGCCAGCCTCAGCAACTTAGCAAGACGCTGTCTCACAATAAAAAATGGAACGGGCTGGGGATGTGGCTCAATGGTTAATAAGCACCTCTGAGTTTAATCCCTGGAACAACAAAAAAATGTACTTATAAGTAAGACAACTTAGTTAGAAAAATGTAGTGAATGGATGGAATCTACCCCATGATAAAAATGCTACAAATACAATTTATTTGATGTCAGTAAGAAATTGACTTAAAAAAAAATATCTGAATGTGAACATAGTCCAGAATGGATGTGGGAGTCTCTTTTGGAAGATAAGATGAATTAGTTGAGGTTTGTTTTTTATGATTCCTATCAAATTAGATTTTATTTTTACTTCATGGTTATATGGAACATACAGATATATTTTAAACCTTGGATCCAGGGGCTGGAGCAGTAGCTCACCAGTTACGGAACAGAAGGATGCAGGTTCAAACCCCAGCACCACAAACACAACGAAGTGTCAGAGCAAGGGAAGGCACATGAAAAAACAAATGAAATTGATTCTTTCTCACTGTCCCTGTCTTTAAAAAAAAAAAAGGATCTGCCAGAACAGGATAATGTAGAACCATTTCACTTCTCTTTAAGTTGCCAAACTAATTTATTTTCAAAGCCTAATTTATTTGCTAATTTATTTATTTTGGATTTTGAGTTTTTAAAAATCCAAAAAGTGGAAGTGGTCCCATTGTTGAAGCTCTTTTTCTGCTACAAGGGAAGCCTTCGTTTTCAGTTAAAAGGTAAACAGTTTGATTTCAAAATTTCATGATGTGGTTGTGACGTTTTATTACATTTTGAAAATACAAAACTGAAAATAAATTTTAAAAATTTATTTTTTAAATAAATAAAATTGAATCTTTATTTTAAAACTTGGATTAAGAAAACCTTCAGTGAATTTGCAAAAAACAAGAAAGCTTAAATTCACAATTACGTTTGTGAGCTCTTGTTTTAATTCTGCCTCACGATTACTTTGTTAGGTAGATCTTGCTTTAAACATCACATTTTCTTACAGTATTTTTTTCACCATCGGAATAACCTGGATATAAATGTTGTGATTAGAGAAGTTTATGATCTGATGGAGACCACGCCTGCTAGCATTCACCCCGACAGCATGCTGGGCGCTTTTGTTGCGCTGACCAAAGGGCAGTACCCTGTATTTAATCAGTATCCAAAGTTTATTGTGGACTATCAGACACAGGAACGAGAAAGAATAAGGAATGATGAATTGGATTACTTGAGAGAGAGGTAATCATGGAATACTTGCTCTTTGATAGAAATGAAATCTGTCATAAATAAAACAAAGTTTTCAATGAAAAATGTGTTATTAAGTATTTTTGTAAAATTAAAGTTTGAAAACTAGAAATATCTTTAAAGATGTTTCGTTCCTAATCTGGATATAAAATCAGTTATTGTACACTAATCAGGTATACGTTTTGTGTTTTGGTTGTTTGGACTGAATTTCTTGTTTGCGTTTTCCTAATACTGAACATTGTCCACTTCAGGCAAACAGTTGAAGACCTGCATGCTGAAGTAGACCAGCAAAGAACTGAAGATGAAGCGTGGTACCAGAAGCAAGAACTGCTTCGCAAAGCTGAAGAGACAAGAAGAGAAATGCTCTTACAGGAGGAGGAAAAGATGGTGCAGCAAAGACAGAGGTGCGCCCCGGGGGAAGTCCGGGCGCGTGAGCTCCTGCAATGCCTGATCTTCTTCCATTTTCCACTTAGGAACCATACTGTGTGCAGAGTCACCTAACTTAATTTCCACTAAAGCAAATGTGTTAGTGAGTAAAAAAGAATATATACCACTTTTCAAAAATTGGTATATGATGAAATACAATTCTGAAGCTATACTGAATATGATGTGACTTTGCCCTGATTATTCAGAGGTAATGTGAAATCTAAGGTACCGTGAAGGACATTACCTAGAAACACAGTAGGCAGAAATTCCTTCTAAGTCACTTTTAGTGGTGTGTAATGATTTTACATTGTGTTTTAAATGTAAGTATATGACCTGACAGTTGGAACATAAAATGATTATCTCCTTGTGCATCTAAGGCTTTGGAGAACTAGGGAAGAAGCATTAAATGCTTTTTTCAGAAGGGTGTTAATAAGTTAAAAATATTTAATTAAGATTATGGGATAAGCAATTAGACTAACCTGATTGTTGGGAAACTCGTTTCTATGTTTTGTGGTTTTTATTTTGGGGTGAAACTTTATAAAACAAATTTCTAGGAAAGGTTAAAAGGAATTACAGAACTGTGCTTTTAACATTCTATTAAAATCCTAAAAGAATAAGCATACATCACATCTGCTGACACTCTTGGAGGCCCTGCTGTGGAGCCCTCTGGCGGGTGCGCCTTAGCTGTGAGAGTGTGAGAAGGGTAGCCCTGGGCCGCAGCTCATCTCCGGGCCTACGTACACATCAACAGCTGGGCAGCTTTCACTGATTCATTATAAACAGTCGTGTTGCAGTGGCACCAGTTAAGTGGGCCCAGGGTATCTAAATAGCAGGTTGTTGTTACTGTGAAAAAATGAAATCTATAGAGGGAAATATTCCTCTTGATGTATTTTGTATTTAAGACTAGCTGCTGTGAAAAGAGAGCTGAAAATAAAGGAGTTATTCTTACAAGATGCTGCCAGACGCCGCTTTCTGAAGCTTCAGCAAGATCAGCGTGAAATGGAGCTACGAAGACTGGATGATGAAATTGAGAGAAAGGTTTAAGTTCTTAATCTTAGTACTCATACTTCTCCATTCACTCTCACTGGAGTCTGATGCACACCTTCAGATTAAATCATACTCCTGTAGTCCAAAATGTATGGAAAGCGCTCCTTTGATCTTATGTACTTTAACTCTTAGCTGTTTTTTTTTTAAGAGAGAGAAAGAAAGAATCAACTTTTTATTTATTTTTTCATTTAGCCTTCATTTCTCCGACACTGAGTTGTGTATGTGGTGCTGGGGTTTGAACCCCAGTCCTTTGCACATGCCAGGCAAGTGCTGAGCCACCGCTCCAGCCCCTCTTATTTGCTCTTGTATTTCATTAATAGCTAAATATTTAAGAAATGGCAGGGGAGAGGCTGGGGGAATGGCTCAGCAGGTACGGTGCTTGCCTGGCATGCGCAAGGACCTGGGTTCGAACACCAGGACCATATACACAACTAAATGTCAGAGCAAATAAACACCAGATGAAAAACTAAATAAAACTGATTCTTTCTCTCTCTCTCTCTCTCTCTTTCATGCTCTCACTGTCCCTCTCTCTCTTTAAAAAAAAGAAAAGAAAGAAGTTCTAGGAGAATTAGTCAAAGATTAGTCAAAGTGACAATTGTCCTTGATGACTATTTCTCCAAAAATAAGAATATGTCAGTATTGGGGCTGGAGCACTGGCTCAGCGGTTATGGCGCCTGCTTGGCATGCACAAGGATGAGGGTTCAAACCCCAGCACCAGGTACGCAACTATCAGAGAAACAAAAACCAGATGAAAAAGAAATTTTAAAAAATGATTCTCTCTTAAAAAAAAGAAAACAGAAAGGCATTCCTGTTCTAAGGTTGTACTACCACTTAAGCATGTTTTCTTCTTGTTTTGTTTTTCTATAGTTTTTTAATCTTTGATGTGTCTCAGTAATTGGGAAACTGCTGTGCACCAGCCACGTCTAGCCATCAGCTCTTTTCTGAGACCTGTGAGGCAGAATGGTTTGAACATCGTAAATGGTTTCAAAGATCAGACAACTGCATGCCTGTGATCCCAGTGACTCAGGAGGCTGAGGCAGGAGGATTGCAGGTTTGAGGCCAGCCTCAGCAACTTAGCAAGGCCCTAAGGAACTTAGTGAGACCCTATCTCAAAATAAAAAATAGAAGGGGCAGGAGATGTGGCTCAGTTATAGAGTACTTGCCTAGCAATGTGCATAGTCCTGGGTTCAATACCCAGTCCTGAGAAAGAGGGAGCGAGGGAGGGAGGAGAGCAAGGAAGGAAAGAAAGAGTGAATAAAAACCAATTTCTTGATATGGAGATTATATTAAATTTTTAAAAGATGTAGATGACATGCAGACTTCAAGGTCCATAGATGTGTTTTTTTTTTTTTTTTTTTTTTTGGATTGAATACAAGGGCACTCAACTACTTACTCACATCCCCAGCCTGATTTTAGTTTTTATTTTGAGACAGGTCCTCCCTAAGTTGCTTAGGGCCTCACGAACTTGCTGAGGCTGGCTTTGGGCTTCCAGTCCTCCTGCCTCAGCCTCCTGAGCTGCTGGGATTACAGGTGTGTGCCACTGCGCCCGGCTCAGATGAAATTTTATTGGAAGATTGTCACATCCGTTTTTTTGCATATTGTCTGTGGCTGTGTTTGTACTACAGCAGCAGAGGCCAGTAGTTCTATCAGAAACCTAATGACCCACAAAGCCTGAAGCATTTACTATCTGGTCCTTCACAGAAAACGTTTGCCAACACCTATTGTGTCTGAAACTTTAGTGTAAGGAACGAGCTAGGGATAAGGCTCTCTTCTCTTCAGTAGGCGCTTTATCGTCCCAATGCTGCTGTGTTAATGGTCATTACATGTTAAATTTCCTCATACACCTGATCTCTCTCGTTCTGTCTGTTCCTAAGCCAGCATCGCAGTTTCATTGTGTAATATTTGCAATGTTTTGTTACTGATCCCGTTCATGAGTCTTCCTTTTCCCTTTTCCTTGGTATCCATATGTGTTTATCATTCGAAACAGAGTGAGAATTTGATCACTCGCTCTGAATCCCCACCTTCTCACATCTTATTGAAATTTTTATTAGGATTACCCTGAATTTAATTAAGGGAGTTTCAAACCTAGTTTTCACAAAATAGTAAATATTTTTGTCTCTTGAAGTATTTTTAATTCATCCGTCAGTAGAAATCTCTCTTTATAGCATAATACTTTGTTTAAAGCTTATTAATTTGAATTGATTTTTAATCTGTGATTCTCTTATGTCATCTCATCTAGTGAATGAATATTTCATTATTCTCAAAGAGTGTATGTTCTTCCCCAAAACTACGGCAGGCTTCGGTCAGACTCAGTTTCCAGCTCTTTTGAGGCAAGGCGAGGCGCTTTTTGGTGCAGGAATCTTGCAGTCCTTTCGGCAGCTCCATCAGGAGCTCGCCCGCCCTGCCAGCCACCTGTTCCAGCTGCTCTCGCTGCCCACTGCACACGCTCCTGACTCGAGCAGGAGAGGCTGTGAATCCAAAGTGACACGTATGTGTAACTTCAGACATCTGTTAGCAGCAAGCAAAAGGGATCTGTTTTTCCTCTGGCACATAGCTGTTTGTGTCTCTGAAAATTCCTAAGCCAAGAGCTTCTGCGGCTGGAATTCTTAGGCAGCGTTCCATGTTGCTCCTGACCGCTCCGCTCGGCTTTGTCCCTGCTCTTGTTTCGTAGCTTCCATCCTCACCTTTGAACCTCCTGCTTTCCCAGGCACCTCCTTCAGGTGCTGTATCTCTTTTATCCTGGGGTGTATATTTTTGCAAATCCCACTATCTTCTCGTTTTTTTTTAAGAGAGGGACAGTGAGAGAGAGAACGAGACAATTTTATTTAGTTTTTCATCTGGTTTTCATTGCTCTGACACTTAGTAGTGTGTGTGTTGCTGGGGTTCGAACTCGGGTCCTTGCACATGCCAGGCAAGCGCTGTAACCATTGAGCCACCGCTCCAGCCCTGAGGCATGTCTTTTAATCAACAATATCTAACCTCAGTAGTGGAAGGTGGTAATGCAGTCATCATGTTTGTTGAATGAATGAATAGGGATTGATGACTGATTGGTTATAGTCTGTTATTGTTTTGTTTGAAATACTGTGTATTTTATTCTCACTACTAAAAATAATTAGGGCTTTAGGCAGACAAGCATTTAAGATGGTTTCTAAGATTCTCTGGAGAGTGTCTTAGCTTCTAAGAAATGAAATTTTGGAGAATGGTGAATTATAAATTAGCCAAGTCTGTCTGAGCAGGACATAGGTTGAACAATCCACAGTAAATTTCAACCTGGAGTTACTAGCTGTCAAATTGATTTATAAAAGTAGAAATCAAAGAAAATATTAAATAAATGTTATCTTTCATTAGAGTAAACTTGCTGTGCTTCTGTAAACCCCAAATTCAAATTGCTAAAGTTTTTCTAACTCAATATTGGTTATTGTAATATGGGAAGAAGTACTGCCTGTTTCTCCAGTCTGTGTAAATAACTCTGGTAATTGTGTTATCTTTTTAAAAAATTAAACTTAACTTTAACTCAGAGATTAGTCCCAGATTTCACAATGAATGTTAATATATTGCTAGTTACTCTGGTTTCTAAAGCCCAGTTCCTGTTACTTTAAATACTGTTATTGAGTTGATCAGATTATAGGATAACTGAATTCATTCAAAATGATTTTGTAAATTATTTTTGATCCTCACGTTTGTTGTTTGGCCATAGGTACAAATGAGAGATCAAGAAATTGCTACCACAGCCAAAGACCTAGAAATGAGACAGCTGGAACTCGAGTCACAAAAAAGACTTTATGAGAAGGTATAAATCAATTATTTCCAGTGTGAGAAAAGCAGGGTTTGTACAAACCCTTTTTAGGCTGTATTTATTCATGGTCTCTTAATGTTCATTTCATTCACTTTTGAAACAGAATATAGTAAAAGAATATTGTAAAGCAGCCGGGCTGTCTGAGTGTGCAGTTTGTTGTAATTCTTTAATTCATGTTTCTGCAGCAGCTTAGTCTAGCTGGTGTCTGAAGCACCAGATGCAAGCCCCAGACTTTCCTCAGGATCTTTTACCAGTTCACTAAGTTTTCCTACATTTATGTAACAGTAACTGTGGAATTATCCCAATATAAGTTGACCATTCTTAATCTGAAAACTCAAACTCCGGAGTTCTCCGATGGCCGGAACATTTTGAGTGCCAGCTTGGTGCTCGAGCACTTGGATTTCAGACTTTCAGATTAAGGATGCTCCACCAGTAAAGTCTGCAGGATTCCAAAATCCAAAAAATCTCCAAAATCTGAAACACTTCTGGTCCTGAGCGTTTAGGGAATACTCACCCTGAACCTTGCAAGGATCTTGTGCGGTAATGAGCGTAAAGTACTTTAAATTTGAATCTGCTGGAATTCAGTCAGCAGATATCTGCTTAGTACATACAATTCAGATTTTATACCATCATTTTTTATTTGGGGAAAAACATTTTGTTACTTATTTATTTAGTGTTGAAGCCATAAGGTTTTACTTCCATCAACCCCTTAACATCAAAGTTAGACTTAACTGCAAGTTAAGAGATTAGTCCTGGGGCTGGAGCGGTGGCTCAGCCGTTATGGAGCTTGCCTAGCATGTGCAGGTACGAGGGTTCAAACCCCAGCACCATGTACACAACAAAGTGTCCGAGCAACAAAAGCCACATGAAAAACTAAATAAAATTGATTCTTTCTCTCTCTCTCTCACTGTCCCTCTCTCTTTAAAAAAAAAAAAAAGTCTTAACTTACGAACTTAGGTTCGTAACAGGTAACATAAACATGATTTTTATCCACATTAATATTTAAACAAGGAATTTCCAGTTTGGCAAATCTCCTGTGGTTTTAAATTAGATGTAATTAATTTGGACTAAACTAGAGTTGACTTTTTGCTCTTTCCCCTGGGGGATAAGGGGTGTCTATTAGAGGGTATACTTTCAGAATTAACAGAAATTTTGCAAGAAAAAGCTAAAAATTTAAAGATATTTTTCTCTCAAATTCTCAAATGATAGTAATTTTGTTAAATTTTTTCTTTCTGTCCATGCACACGCATGTTTTCTTTTCTGGACTGTTTAGGAGTAAGTTGTAGTAAGGAGTTGATGCTCCTTACCCCTAAACACTTCAGTGTACAAGGAATCCTCTTATATAGTTGCAGTACAGTTATCAAAATCAAGAAATCAGCACAATATCTGACATGTAAAAAACCTTATTCAGATTTGATCAGCTGTCCCAAAAACATCCTTTAGAGCAAAAGGAAAACAATCTAAGATCCATTTTTTCAGATGTCTCGTGTCTTTATTCCTCTTTAAACTCTTTCTGAATCTTCCTTTGTATTTCATGACATTGATATTCTTTTTATTTTTTATAAAGACAGGAGGACAGAGAGGGAGAGACAGAGAGAATCCGTTTTTATTGAGTTTTTCACATGGCTTTCATTGCTCAGACACTTAGTTGTGTATGTGGTGCTGGGGTTTGAACCCGTGTCCTGGCGCATGCCAGGCAAGGGCCACAATAGCTCCAACCCCCTTTTTGCTATCTTTTGAAAGAAGTATTTATTTAAGCAAATGTACAGGGATAGAAAAGAATTAAAACTAATCCTAAAACTTATCTGCTCAGTTAGATACAAATATGCTGCTACCACCTTTTTAAAATTGGTCTTAGTGACTAACCCTACCTGCCAAATTTTTCTTTCACATTGTGTCAG